>CAIIXF020000009.1:15215758-15314758 GCA_903813345.2 Owenia fusiformis | reverse complement strand
CTGTAAATCATTGAAAAATATTGAAAAAAATCACAAAGTTCTTATCGCCATTTTCGAACGAACTAGCCCATACAATGAATATATTTCTGCGTTCCCCTATACATAACCTTCATCTTGACACTATATTTAACATAGGGTTTGCGTCTAGATTTTTATATATCACTACGCCAACATAGGGACTCATTTTCAGGTAAAATCCCTGCTTCACCGATGAAAATTAACGAATAAAGTAGTTCCAGTTTACGGGACTATATTCTTGCGATTTTTTTCTTAAAATGGCACATTTAGAAAGTACTTGGCCTCAGCTTTACATACATACCTCAAATGGCCACAGTGCATACACTTAAACCTACTATACAGAATACACACCATTGAAGTTGGCATGCATTCGTTTTTAAAGTATTAAAAAACACTACCCGGAAGTGCTATTTACCGGAGTGACACCTTGGGCAAGCACTATTCATATTTGCGCATGCGCAGAAAAATGATGTCTAAAAAGTAAAAATTTTGTTTGACTCAATTGTTTGTTTGACTATTATGTGTTATTTCCATGTAACTGATGTATTCAAAGACTAAGCTTAGAAGAACTTAGTCTATCTACAGAAGCAGCCTTACAATGGTGGGGGTTGAAATGGAGCAGGGAGCATTGTACTCTCCGGTGGTAAGTTGCTGTAATCTAGTTCGGGACATAAATAAATGACAGGTGGATTTGCTGAAGTGAGAATTTCCCATTTACCTGATTACCTGATTACCAATGGTTCTGGAAAGAGGATAGTCCTATTTAATCCAGATCGTGTTTTTGTTTCACATTACTAGTATGAAACAATCTAATCAACGAGAAAGCGCTCCCCCCGTGGGCCCTGTGTTTCATCAGTCATCAGTGTTCTATACATGAACATCTCATCCTTCAGGAAGCTGTCAATCTCTCTCTTGAACTGGTTTGTAGTTTCACAATCAATTATATGTTGGGGTAGTGCATTCCAGCTTTGTGCTATTCTATTCCCAAAGCAATTTTTGCGTAGGTTAAGTCTGCTGTGCCTATGCTGTAGTTTTGTTGTGTGGCCTCTTGTTCTTGTATTGGTCGAGATCTTTGCAATGTCGTTAATGTTTAATCTGTCTAGTCCCTTAGCGATTTTGAACATCTGTATGAGGTCCCCTCGTTTTCTACGATACTGGAGTGATGGAATCCTCAGTGCTCTCATACGTTGCTCGTAGCTCAAGTTTTTTAAACTAGGGACAAGTTTGGTTGCTCTCCTTTGTACTTTCTCTATCATATCCTGATCGAGGGCATATCCTGGTCCCCATGCGCTATTGGCATACTCTAGGTGTGGCCTTACAAGTGCTAATATACAATAGGGGAAGTGTTGTTTCATCTATATATTTAAATGTTCTTTTTATTAGACCTACCATCCTGTTGGCCTTGGATGATGTTAATCTTGTATGTTCGTGGAATTTCAATTTATTGTCTATATTGAGGCCTAGGTCCTTCTCAGTTTCTGTGTCTTGAAGAACTGTATTGTTCATTACATATTGTTTATTCACATTTTTAGTTCCCATGTGCATGGTTTTACATTTGGAGGAGTTGAATGGTAGTTGCCACTTCTGGGACCATTGATCTAAGGCATCAATATCTCTTTGCATTTGGTTTCTTTGCTCAGATGTTCCGACTTTCCCCACAAGTTTTGTGTCGTCAGCATACATAAATATTTTATTTACAGTCTCTTTTGGCATGTCGTTAATAAATATGGCGAATAGGGATGGCCCAAGGCAGGTCCCTTGAGGTATACCAGACTTTACAGGTGTCCATGGTGATGTATCATTGTTTACTGTTACCCTTTGGAGCCTTCCTGTTAGGAACGAAGTTATCCATCTGTGGACATTTCCCTGTATGCCATATGCCTCTAGTTTGTGTAGTAACCTTGTGTGGGGCACGGAATCAAACGCTTTACTAAAATCTGTGTAAATGCTATCTACCTGTTCCTCTTCGTCTAGTATTCCTGTGATTGTTTCCAAGTAGGATAAAAGTTGCAACACGGTGGATCTGCCAGGGACAAATCCGAACTGGTCTTCAGTGAGTAAGTCGTTATCTTGGAGGTGCTTAACTACAGCGTCACGAACGATCCTTTCTATAATCTTGACTACAATTGATGTTAAGCTTACTGGTCTATAATTAGCTGGAATCTTCATTGCTTCCGATTTTCGAAGTCCATTTTTGGCACTGTTGGTTTTGAAGATTGGAGTTATGTTGGCATTTTTCCAGCCTTGTGGAATCTCCCCAGTTTATGTTAAAAATAAGAGAATTTTCAAGAGGCCATACATCAGTGGATGAGATTATACAAAATGTGAAATATACAAATTTTAAGGGATATGTGTCTAGACAATATTGGAAATTATGGGCTTTCAGACGACCATAATTAGGAACGAAGTGTCTGGAGTAGCCCTACCTTAAAATTTAAGGCTCTTTAAAATTTAAGGCTATTTAGCTGTGAACATAGTGTTTTGGCTAGAGAGCCTTTGTGTTTATAATCCGTGTTTATATTGTTTTTTATTGAAGTTTTCGTCATCTAAACAATAAAACAACACTCTCGAAAGTTTTTCAACCCAGAATGCCACTTAAAAATTTCACACATGTATATCACTATAGAGTTGCAAAAGAATCAGCCCCATCATGGAAAAACAATCTGGTATAGTGGTTAGGGTGCTCGCTTTCCACTTCTGCGGCGTGGGTTCGATTCCCCGATGGAGCACTTTTTATTTTGAATACATGTTACATGGTAAGAAGTTTTAGAGCTGATCAACTTTGCGGCGGCCATCTTGCATTATGGTGGCCATCTTGGAATTTTTTTCAGATAAATATTGTCAACGCGATTCCACAAAAACTACGTAACAGATGTACTTCACATGTTCACACATGTAACATGGTAAAAAGTCCTAGACCTCATTATTTTTTCGGTGGCCATCTTGCATTCTGGCAGTCATCTTGGAAGTTTAAAGATAAATCTTGTCATCACAATTTCAGGAAAACCAAACGGATTTACTTCAAATTTTCACACATATTACATGGTAAGAAGTTCTAGAGCTAATTAACCTTTCGGTGGCCATCTTGCATTCTGGCGTCCATCTTGGAAGTTTTTTGGATAAATCTTGTCATTGTGATTCCAGGAAAACCACTTTACTGATTCTCTTGAAACTTTTACACATGTTACAAGGAAGGTTACATGCTACCTTTTATATTGATATAAACAGGGGCAAAAGGCAGTAAAGTGGGGTTACACAAGGTGGTATTCTAAGGAGAATGTTATCTATTTTTCTGTATTTTAAACCACATAATTTGACATAAATGCATATTTGGTGTATGATATCATGTTTTATATTGATAGAAACATGGGCGCTACAATGGGGTAACACATGGTGATATTCTAAAATACATATTTTTACTCTGCTTCTGTACTTTATACCACTTGAATGCATTTTGTGTATGACATCGATTGATTTTTAGAATAAATAACTACATTTCATCAAAAAGAAAAAAGATGATTGAAAACATCAAACATTTCTTTGAAATCCATTATTGCACAGTGATTTTTGAGAGAGAAATGTATGCTAAATTGGCCTTGATCTGAGTATATAATGGAATTAAAGCTCTTTTAAACGAAAATGTAAATGTGTGGAAAACCTTTCACTGTGCATCATGTCAACGAAATGTTCTTCATGCAGTTGAATTATCTTCTGGACAGGTGATCACACAGAAGGAGAGACCTGCGTATCATATCCTTACTAAATATAAACAAAAATGACAAATGAGAAAGGAAAAAAGTGTAAAGCAACCTAGTGGGAAAAGCAAACTGTAAAGTGTAAAACTGGCAAACAAAAATCAAACCTGAATATCCCAAGACAATAATCTAATATGGGAATAAACAGCATCCACACCGTTCAATGACTAATTCCTCATCAACGACCACAACTCCGAGGGACATTCCATTCATACTGAAGTCATTAAAATACATGTTGAAGAAAAATTGAAAATAATGATATCCAATACTCATAAGATCAAAAATAGTTGTAGATACTATAGTACTCATAAAAGCTGCAGATAACGTTTCTTCATCGGGAAAGCAAGCTGTCTCTTAGTCAGAGCACCAGCATGTCAAACTATGTGAATGGGCTCTGTATCCACAATGTTGCGAGTTCGAGACACATGTGCTCAAAAATCACTTAAACCTGCACTAAAACTGTGTGTCAGATCGATATAAGTATGGAATGTACTAAAAACCCTTCGACCCTACAACCTACGACTGACAGGGTGTCAAGAATTTTTGGAATATATTTTTATAAAAACCCTGTGACCTTCAATTTCTCAGTCCATATGAAGTTGCTGGAAATATTACTATGTTTATAGAACTTCAGAATCGGTCCCTGGGGAGTGTAAGATATTTGTTGTATTCAAGCACATATTTTTGAATGTGAACGTTTCTTACCTCCTCAGTAAAAATATTTGTGCTTTTCCCATCACATTGTAACAGTGGAAGGAAAATCGCCATTCAGGGGGTCAACCCAGTTGTCCGAAACCCAGTTCTCCGAAACCCAGTTGTCCGAAACCCAGTTCTCCGAAACCCAGTTTTCCGAAACCCAGTTGTCCGAAACCCAGTTCTCCGAAAATTAGGGAGATCTTATTTGAAAAATACAATTTTTTTAAACGAACCTCGTTGTCGCAACCTCTGCGAATCACAACATAACATTGGAATAACGTTGACATTGCAAAATTAGGCTAAATATGCTAAGTCAAGACGTTAATTCTTTAATGTTTAGCCTACGAAAGTTCATATACAGGTGATATAGATGTTCAAACAAACAAAGTTAAATTATGTTATTCTCATTGTAAAATAACGTTTACACAACATACATAGGGGTCTACAATTTTTAAACCAATTTTCTTTATGGCCCATGGGCCTTCTTTGAGAGGGAACAACGTTTTTCCAATGGGTGATGGGCGTTCATAAAAGGAAAAATAGCTTTCCCAAGCCAGTGGGCATTTATTTAGTAAAGTTAACATGTACATCTTTTGAAACCAAAACTTATTCTTCACTTACGTACTCTGTTCGAGAAATAGAGATTAAATTAAAAGGATGAAGTGAGTACATGGCGAATATGAAACTTCTTGCGAATGGGAGAACATCCATTTTGATACGAGGACAGCCTGCCTTCGTTTCCAGTTGATCCCAAGTGATTAAGTTAAGAATGTTTTGTTCTTTTACGATTTGATAAGATACAGAGACTAAGAAATTAAATGCGACGAAATATTTTGACAACGTAATATGTATACTGTTTTATTCTTAAAGTACTATATGCGTAAACTTATTTTATCTGTTTCAAAATGATTCATTTTATTTTGCCTACATGTATATAAAAGAGATTGAAGAAGATAAGATAAACTGTTCCGTAATATATATTGTGTTTTGATAACCTTTTTTTAGATTCACAATGTAAAATAAATTACCCGTTCCTGCCATTCTGGTAACGCGTGCAATGGATGCAATTCAAAGTGAGAGAGAGATCTATGAACATCAGAATGCGTCCATGCCATTAATTTGGCCAAATACATGGCATGAAACTGGCCTAAGCTTAAGTACGTCTCCCCTTTCTCTGGTAAATTATGACTTTATTTTTCGGAGTAATGGGTTTCGGACAAGTGGGTTTCGGACAAGTGGGTTTCGGAGAACTGGGTTTCGGACAACTGGGTTTCAGACAACTGGGTTTCGGACAACTGGGGTGCACCCGCCATTCAGCTGATTCCAAATCGAGTCAGCCCCGATAAGGACAACTCACTTCAACTAAATGTCCAGCGAACCTGTCTAGTAGAGACCCAGACACACTTATATGAAGGGACATAGACCACTCGCGTCATAACTTATAAAATTACACCGTGAAATCTGAAAATACATGTTCAAGTTGAAAACAACAGTTCAAACTGCCTACCGAACTACGTAGTGATTTTTATTCGATTGTTTCAAGGGGTCTTCAAAATTCTCGCAATGAAAGTTGCAATTACCATACTTATATAGAAGTCGCGCGATCGAAACCTATTTAAATCGTAAAAAGAAACTATACTTTATGTCTCTGCCAAGTATAAAGTGTAAATATTCTGTAGTTTTTGCAGGATTAGAATATCTATTCGGGAAGTGGGGATTCTGGACATATGCCGTGATTTTTTTAATCACCGGCGCATAGTGATAATCGTGACGTCATATTTTGGTTTGGCCGCCCAGCTGAGTGTGAAAACTATTTCACTCTAACGATCGTTATAGCTGTTTAACAAGCAATATTTGAATTGGTTGTGACGTTATTGGCCCCTACGTGATCTCTCACTGGTCCCCACATGGCCCGTTTTGGTCCATTAGATCAAGACGTCATAATGCAAAAATGTTTTGTTATTTGTTTACACAACAATCTATGGTTGCCGTGACGTTGTGATTACTATGGAACCAATAAACCAAAGCTATATTTTGTATATGACGTTACTAATCACGTGGGGGCCAATTTGATTTATCAGTTAGTTTTGTTTCGTTATCTGTGACTGTTAGCAGTTATCTAACATTTATTTCATGATGGCTATCGCAAGAACTCTACGGTGGGCTTACAGTGGAAAAAAACGTATTTTTGTAGCTGCAAGTTGAGAAAAGCTATTTCAGTTGTCCTTTAAATATAAAAAATCGTGCCAAAGCCTATTACTCTTCCCAGTTACAGCAACTTAGAATTTTGACGCACATCAAATTGTCTGCTATTTCCGATTCTGATTGAACGAAACGTGATGGTACGTTCAGACCCTTGGGGTTGCTATTTGGAAGTGATTGTTTTTTCTGATTTGCTTAAAATCTTGCAAGCAAAGGAATGCACTTAAACAAATAATCTAATCCTTATGGCCTAGTCTACCCTTTGCATTCGTTTGACTTCACTTCTTAAAAGAGAGCTTCGTCTTCACTCTTTCAAACTAAAATAAACCTGTGAACCCACCGCGCCAATCAGTGTTCGTCGGCCAAATTTGACCGATGTTCTATATATGGTCATTCCTTCTGACGTCATCATTGAGCCTGGAATTGACCAATGACATGCGTATATTTAATTAGAACGCATTTGGTGTATGTTTCTTCAAGTTCGCTGATTGTTGGAAGAAAGGTCAGCGTGTAGGTTAAAAGTGATTTATTACCCAAACTGTCACCAGTATCCGTCGTGGGGGCGGGGCTACTAAACTGTAATATGGTCTCTTCTAGGCAGAGTGTAGTTTAACTAGACTCTGCACGCAGGGTAGGCCTAGTCTGAATTAGTGTGTTTATTAATTTCCGGCCGATGGGCATAGAAGATAATCATTCATTTTCAGTTATTCATGTTCTTTCTGGTCAAATATAGAGTAAAAGTCATCAATCCATTAATCATGAGAACTATTTCTTAAATTATCGGTGATTTAAGCTTTTTAATGGTGTATAAAACTTAGTAATTGGTCTTATATTTCTAGAGATATTGTAATTTGAAAAGAGTGTTTTTCAGCGCGATTCTTATATTCCTTACGCAATTCAGCTGCACTATTCACACCTTTGATTGATAGGCTCACAGTAGATTATGAATTCTTTGAAGTGACAATGTTTTTACATGTACAAACCTTCCTTACTCATAAATATTCATATCGTCATAGTTACATTTCCTTTTATGACCAGAGATTCTAGAGTTCTCAAGATTTCCACTAAGTCTAATAACCATCATATTTGTAATGTGTGTGGGGTTGGTAACAAGAGGACTGGGTACCAACTATGTTTCCATTGAAAGAGTACGTACAAAACATTTTCCGATTAGGTAGATTAAATCCTACGGGGAGCTCAAGTTAGAACTATACATAATCATTTAGAAAACTGGACTGGGAAATCAGAGGTCGAAGGGTTTTTCAGAATAATATGTTCCAAAAATTCTTGACACCCAGTAAGTCGTAGGGTCGAAGGGTCATAGGTCGAAGCGTTTTTAGTACATTCCTATAAGTATAGGGTTTGGAAACTAATTGTACCAACAAAAAGAACTTAAAAAACACTGCTACAATATCAACATAAGCTTTCAATAGTAGTGACGATGCAGAAACATGCAAAATGTCACCACACCCTGTTAAGTATACAGTACACATTAACTACTGAACAGTGTCAAGATAAACGTTCGAAGCTATTACAATATGTCACTCAATCACTCGTGGTGGTGACATAAAAATAATGTATAGAAAAATCTACTGAACCAAAATAAACTTTGTGATAGAAGAACTGATTGTTTACTCTAAGTTTTCAACTAAATATATTTCTAATAAGCAATGTTTTATCGAAAAGAAAAAATAATTTCATAAAATCAAATAAATTAATTATATTTTTTTTCGTTGTGTTAGTTACACCAGTAATAATAAACCTGTTTATAAAGTGGTGTTAACTATACTATAGAATTTAACAGTCACAAAACCTAAAAAAATATATCAGGAAGGGACCATTGTGAATGTAAATGTATAAAGCACGGATGCCATAGGAAACGGAACAAAAGTTATAACAGAACCTAGCATGGAGAAAGTGTAACTGGTAAATTGTAATAAAAATAGTATCTAACATGACATAGTATGCCTTACAACTCATCCTCCCTAACATTATTAAAGACTACTAAAGTATATTATAGTGATCCACTCGATTATGCTGGTTACCTAAACGGTTTGTTTCGGTACATCGAAGGTATGATTTTTCCTTTTTCCTTTCACACTTTGTAGGCAGAATTCCCACGACATTTTTTCTCACAAACGTGTATCAGTATCATATGTTTAAGAAAATGTGCATATTTGCAAACAAATAGTTCAGAAGACAACAGATTAATGTACATTTAATTCCTCACTTAGTTACATAAACGGTATTTCGAAAAAACAGTTCAGATCTGCACTTTTAACCCAAACCTTTATGTAACTTAAGTTCTAGGAATTAAATCGACGATTCTGTGGTCTTCTGAGCTATTTTTCGCAAACATGTACATTTTCTAAGTCATATGATACTGATTCACGTTTGTGAGAAAAAACGTCGAGAGGATTCTGCCTACAACGCATGAAATAAGGAATAAGGACAAATTGTACCTGTAATCGAGCGGATCACCAGTGAATATACAGGGTGAGATAATTCATATTATGGCATCAACTTTGACAAGTTGGTTCATCCAGTTGTCAGGTAAGAGGTTTTTAGGTAATTCATTTTCTTCCTGATCTTCAACGTTTGGTGTAATGGTGTCATCAACTGGTTCAAATTCATTGTCGCTCCATTATTTCTTGTGGGGCAGGACTGTTTTCCATCCACTTAATTTGTAGTTTATTCCCTTTGAATGTGCAACCATGTAATGGGGGATTGATAATCAATCATTGAATTGCCTGCGTTTCGCCAAATATAGGCCTGATAGTTGGCTCTATTTATATGGAGAATGAGAGCATCCTTTATTGGTGGTAAGTGCTTTGACTGTATTTTATATTTATCTACAAACTTCCAAGATGGCCGCCAGAATGCAAGATGGCTATCGGAAAGTTAATCAGCTCTATAACTTCTTACCATGTAACATGTGTGAAAATTTGAAGTAAAACTGTTACGTGGTTTTCATGGAATCGTGATGACAAGATTTATCTTAAAACTTCCAAGATGGCCGACGGAATGCAACATAGCCACCGAAAAGTTAGTCAGCTCTAGAACTTCATACCATGTAACATGTGTGAAAATTCGAAGTAAAACTGTGAAGTGGTTTTTCTGGAATCGTGATTACAAGATTTATCTATAAACCTTCCAAAATGGCCGCCAGAATGCAAGATGGCCACTGAAAAGTTAATCAGCTCTAGAACTTCATTCCATGTAACATGTGTGAAAATTTGAAGTTAATCTGTTAGGTTGTTTTCCTGGAATCACGATGACAAGATTTATCCCAAAATTTCCAAGATGGCCACCAGAATGCTAGATGGCTGCCGAAAAGTTATTCACCTCTATATTTTCTTACCATGTAACATGTGTGGAAATTTGAAGTAAATCCGTTTGGATTTCCTGAAATCGTGATGACAAGATTTATCTTAAAACTTCCAAGATGGCTGCCAGAATGCAAGATGGCCACCGAAAAAATAATGAGGTCTAGGACTTTTTACCATGTAACATGTGTGAACATTTGAAGTACATCTGTTATGTAGTTTTTGTGGAATCGCGTTGACAATATTTTTCTGAAAAAAATTCCAAGATGGCCACCATAATGCAAGATGGCCGCCGCAAAGTTGATCAGCTCTAGAACTTCTTACCATGTAACATGTGTGAAAACTTGAAGTAAATCCGTCTGATGGTTTACCTGGAATCGTGATGAAGAAAGTGAGACTTCAGAATGCCACCTTGTCTAACTCCGTTTTGGTGCCTTTTGCCCCTGTTTACATCAATAGAAGAGGTATTTTCTTTAAGAGGGAAGTCTGTTCTTTCAAACAGTACAATCATTTTATGTGGGAAAGTACCGGACAACAAAACGTTTTTTCAGAGGGTCCAGATCAGGGACTATATGTCAATTAGGGTTGTTGTAAAACCCTCCTCCTCCTGACTGAAAGGTGATGATGGTATTAAAAACAACAAATGCTCTTTTTATTTTAACTAAATTTATATTGTACATGTTTTATTGTTTATAACACAACATGTAGTATTGAAACAAACAAATACAACTTTTAAGTTTTTCTTCACGTTTGTTTTATAATTGCATACAATACTTTAATAAAATAAACAAAACACTGAATTAGAAATAATGTATACCAGTAGATTTTATTCTTCATTTGTTCCATTAATTCATCCACATTACTCAGGAAAATACACAGTTTTAAATTCTCGATTTTACATTCAGGCACATAAAGACGAAATCACCTTGCGAATTTAGCATTTTTTACTGTATTTAGCAGACCCACAGACTTTTGGTCGGTTCTCTATTAGATCCTATTAGGAGTGCCTTCAGTGTCGACATTTGGTTCTCTAGCGTTTCCTACTAGGAGGGGCTAAAGTGATGACAATTTATTTGTCGGTCCTCTAGCTTGTCCACAAAGCAAAGTCTCCCGTACCGACAATTGTCGGTACTCTAGCCTTTACATTCACAATATACAGAATCAACCATAATATAACCTCATAATATACCTTATATGTTTCTTGAGACCAACTTATGGGTATTGCCACTGGTCAGTATCTAGCGAAGGTAACGGCTGTAACCTTCGCATCTAAGATGGCAGGCGGTAATTGCCATATGGTAATCATTGAACTAAACTACTTCATAATTGATGTTCTCAGAATGATGATATTTTATTCATATAACATGCCTGGGTGCCTGTAGTTCAACAATACCTCCCACCACTTAGGGAAAGTACATGTAACTGGAAATTTATGATACAGTAACGGTCATGTTAGTTTTCAATATGCAGTAACTGGACAGCTTAGCAGTCTCCACTGTAAACTCTCATAACGTTACCGCATCACCACATATAATATCAGTTCTCTTATCATCTGTAAAGCCAAAGTCCCAGTTACCCTCCCTTAAGGGGTTGAAGATATTGTTGAACTGTGGTTTCTACATACAGTATGAACAAATGATCATACTCCAGAGTTTCCCTGTCATATAAGCCTGATATAATATCAAAGCATTACCTCAACTATAAAGTGGTTTAATTTAATGAAAACAAAAAATATCGAAATTGACGCTTACCATCTGCCATCTTAGATGTGAAGGTCAAAATTCAAAATTCTTTCTATAAATAAGTATAAAAAATAGTATACATTACATTGATTTGGAATCTCTCTGTTTCAAGGTTGGGTTAATCTATGTGTTTAATCTGATTGTGGGGACAGGGGCACTAACAATGCCTAAAGCACTTGGAGAAACTGGTTGGCTTTTAGGCCTGGTGCTGATTATTGCACTGGCATTCATGAGGTAAGAATTTAGGTTATAATATTTGTGACTGATGAGCCAAAATTATTGCAAACTATGAAAAAGTTCAATATTAGCGCATTTTATATGCTGATTCATTATGAACAACATTAAGTACATTGTGGCTATCTGAGGGAGTCTGGCTAATAATAAGAGTGAAGAGGTGTCAAGTCATCGGTTCAATTATGAGCTAAAATTTCTGACCAAGAAGAAAATTTCGAGATGGTTGGTGAATTCAAAGTAGCCACCATATTTCATAGTAAATGTATACTTTGATACCAGTACCAGTTGATGGATTTTGTTAAATGTATTGTTGACTTGCAAACTTATTATTTGACATTGATTGCCAATATAATATTCCAACATGTTTCTACATATGTGTTCCAGTTACATGACTGTTACATTTGTGGTTGAATCGATGGCCTCAGCAAATGCAATGATTCGCTGGAAACATTTGCAACGAATGAAAAAGGTAATTAGAAAATTAATTTCAACTAGTGCCAGAGTAAAGTGGTTTCTAGTTTAACCAACTCTTTTATGGATCACAATTTGTAAGGTTAAATCACAACTCACATGTTAACAAGATCTTTATGTTGCATACCAATGGAGCTTTATATGAGCCCATTCAGAAAAATTGGATATTTTACAAAATAAAGTAACTTTTGTTAATATTTGTATATAGAGGCAAATGATTATACAGTTTTGACCAAAAGTTCTATCACAATCCATTTATATTTTATATAGCAAGTATAATTGACAAGATTTTCATCACACAAAAGTGTTAAATGTTGATTTTATTGTGACACTAAAACATGTCACATTGACTTGAATGAAGGACCTGTTGCATTTTGACTATGGCTTACTATTACTGTAAATGTCTTTAATTTGAAGGCTGTTTTAATTTGGCTGATTTGGCGCATTTTGATACAAACTGCCAAATGAAATCTCCACCAATTTTCGGAAAAAAATCCACGGGTCCCTGTCTCATTGAGGATTTTTCCAATATTTTGATTGTAACCTCATTTTTATCGCACTTTGAAAAAGTGCTATATTGTCGTCGTCTTGTGCTGTTGGACGGGTGGGTGTGCGGGCGGGCGGAACATAAACCAAATCTTGTTATCAAATTTCCAGGATAACTGCTTACCTGTTCAACTTGAAATTTTTACAGATGCAAGAGCAGACTAGTACCAAGATCTGATTAGGTTAAGGGCATGCTGGGTAAACTACGTGGCGGCCATTTTGAATTTTTCAACAAATCTTGTCATCAAAATTCCAGGAAAACCACTTATCCGTTCAACTTGAAATTTTTACAGATGCAAGAGCAGACTATTGCCAAAATCTGATTAGGTTTTGGGCATGCTTGCTGAATGACATGGTGGCCATTTTGAATTTTTCAATTTGGCGGCCATTTTGAATTTTTCAACTTGCTCCAAATTGACCAAATTTTTTTTTAAATACATCTACAAGTTCTCAGAAGTTCAAATCTGACCTTAGATTTCAGATTTGACCTTTCATTCACCTTCAGTGACCTTGAAAAAGTCAAAAAGTTGATTTTTTAAATTGATATTTTTGATTTTAGATGCAAGAGCAGACTAGTGCCAAGGTCTGATTAGGTTTTGGCCATGCTGGGTAAATTGCATGGTGGCCAGTTTGCATTTCAAAGTGCGATATTTATCACTGTGTGTCTTGTTTATTACATTTAAGCTCATATTTAAAGGTAAAACCTCCAGATATGATCTGGGGACGTGACTTCCCAGCTCGGCCTTCAAAATATTTTATTGATGGGTCAATCCGCCAAATTAAATAGCAGCCAAATTTTTTAAAAGTTGTCCAGTCTGGCCAATTTACAATATATGTGTACTTTGGTTTTTCATTTAATTTTTCAGATAGTTTAAGGAATGATACACCAAGTGCTGGCTAGCAATTTGTTCATTTAGTTCCACATTATTAATTGTATTTTATTTTGATGCACTTAAATTTAAATATTGATAAATGGATTGTTTCTGTTGTCCCAGGAAGGTTCAATAAATGAAGCAGCAGTTGCCCGTCACATTGATAGCCCAATGGATGAACAGCGCCCTCTTTTAGAAACTGATGGTATGTTTTCATGTATCTCCGCCAATGGAGTTCACTTTGGCCACACTTTAGAGCACAGAATTAATAAGTTGAATTTAAAGGTGAATCTTTGTACCTAAAATAAAAAGCACATGCATGTGTTAGTAAGGGAAGTGTAGCCAAAGTGAATTCTTTTATTTCATTTTTCAGAATATCATTTTTTTCATCAGTTATAAAGCTGCATGTCATAAAGCTTAAGATTTTACAGATTACATCAACAAGGATTGCATTAATAGTCATAAAAATCAAGTCATAAAGAAGTGAATATTCTGAAAAGTAGGTCATTTATTAAAAGAACTTCATCAAATGAGACACTTTTTTTAATTGGGTCACCATTAACAACAACAAATCTTGAGTTGAACACAAACTATCACAGCATAATAATGACAAAATGTAACCACCCGGTTGCAATGAAAATATGTAACTATTTGTTACAGCCAACACTTAAAATTGAACATTGAATCTGCGTCACAAAAAGTGACATCACCACTTGTAAAATCATTGGTCTGATACTAGGGCTGAAACTAAGATTAAATTCTCATTCCAAATATTCCTACAGCTAATTCCTGTTCATTCTCAAATGTTTTCTGAGTAAATAAAAATAACTTATGTTTTTTTAAATATGCCAAGTTTTATTAAGTGTATTAAATGAAGCAAAATGCCCAGTTCAATGGTTTATGGAAACATGGAACAAAGTAATGTAAATTAGTTCGTATTTGCATTTAATGGCCAATATATTTGGATTCAACTGTATCATTTTTTGCCAATTGAATATTTCCTCAAACATGCATGCTTTTGAGTATTCAACTATTTCTTCACATCATCTAGATACTTCAATTGGAATTTTTGTTAACTATATTTACATGTTGCTTACTCCGCTTTATAATCATAGTGTTATATTTCATGACAGTATATAAAAATCATTTGCCTGCTGGTGAGGGTTGTTTTGTGACTGCTGCATATAAATAGCATCAGAATGAATGCTTGCACCCTTTTCTGTCAACTTTTTCTTGGATTAGAATGTTTGTTGTTTTTGTATTATTTTTAGCTTCTGGAAGTCAGAATGGAAGAAATGCATTTTTGATTTTTTGTCAATTATTTCTATCTTTTATTTTAGCTTTGACCCCCATTATAATTTATCAAATTTTGCTTGCAACGATCTTAGTTTGCAACATTTTTTAATTTATTTGATTTTTATCCATTTTTGTCTATGTATTAGTCTGGGGAAAACAAAGCTGACTCTCTGATGGTAGATGACTTTACTGATCAAATTGTTGTACCATCAGGTGCAAATGATAAAACACCATTATTATCAGGTAATTAAATACCATTCAATCAATAATAGCACCAGCTGAATCTTTAATATCTAAAAATTTTGTACAGGGTTACCACCGTCGGGAAAGGTCGGGGAAACCCAGCCTGACCTGGGAGCCATTTTTAGATTTTCCGTCCTAAGATTTAATTTGTCAAATCTTGTCTACATGTTTCAAGCTAAACTGTTTCCTTAGATTTTCCGTCCTAAGATTTAATTTGTCAAACCTTGTCTACGTGTTTCAAGCTAAACTGTTTCCTTACTTGATCTGAAATTATTAGAGATGTTTCATAGAATGAATGTTAACAACTGATTAGTGTTTGGGCATTCTGGATAATGTTCAGGCAGTCAAGATGAAAAATGTATGTATATCACCCTTTGTTGGGGACATGCTGTACATGTCTGTGTCCTTTTTAAATAAAGAATTACACTATTGATTTCCTTTTATATCGCACAACCATTATATAACAATTTTTCATAAAACATTCAAGTACATTCATTTAAAACATCAGGAGAGCCCTTAACAAAATCATTTCATATCACACAGTTGTATTTCTAGCATAATTAAAATCAAAAATATAGGTTGTGAAGAAGTCGCAATTCAAGTATTTCTCATCCACTTTGATTAATTTCAGGGTCAACTGACAGCGCCCACTTCTATGACATCACACAGAAAATAGAGATGGGACAGATGGCTCGCCTCTTTTTCAACATTTGTAAGTTTTAAAAGGAATCATTTCATAGTTGGCTAATGTTTATCTTTGTACATGTATGAATGCTGAAAGAAGGCAATATTTTAACTTAAAGAAGCACGTTAGATATGGCAAGCATTTTTGAAGAGCTATAACTAAGGATCTAAGATTATTTTGACCACAAAGACAAATGGGTCTATTAGGTCCATGTCTAATCTTCAATAAAAGACAATAAAATGTTAATTGAGTCGACTGGATTATCGCTTAAGCTGTCACTAATCCAGCATTTTCACCAATTTTACCTAATTATGATCCAGTTGTCACAATCAAAAAATGTCTTGTTTTATCATTTCATTTTTCATAATGATTAACAATCTGGCTCATTATTCTGGTGCAATATATTTCTCTCTGTATTTCAGGGGGCGTAAGACTGTTCTATGTTGTTCTGGCAATATATCTTTATGGAGACCTTGCAATATACGCAGCAGCTGTACCAAAGTCACTCAGAGATGTGGCATGGTGAGTGACTGCAGCCTGAACATACATGGATAATGGAAAACCAGGGATTGAAACTGAAAAATTGAATTGTAACATCTTAACTTTTGTCCAAATATCTGTTTAAGGGGGCATGCAAAATATGCATTATTGGTTAATTTAGATCATATGTATATGAGCTAATGATATGGTTGTTTTGTATGTAAAATAAATAGATAATTGATGGAAAAAATATGCTGAGAATGTTAATCTAATTTCTGTCTATGTTTCAGCACATATACTTTGTCCACCAACCAAACAAATCATTCCAATATATTGCCTGAGAATGCCCCCTGCTGGTCAGGTGCGGAACTAACCAGACTGAATGCATATAGAATATTTGTAGTAAGTATTGTGCTTGAATTTAAGTCATTAAAGTCGCTAGGCAACAGTTACTTGGATCCATCTCCCTAAATTGAGTTACCAGATCAAATATTGGGTAAACAGATAAATCTACAGTAAAGCTTAGGTTTGAGTTTGGTCAATAGTCACAATTTTAGGATAGAACATCCGCTTCCTACCTGGCTAGAAAGAAAAGAAGTAAAAATCCTTAAAGATTTTTTTTTTTTTTTTTTTTTATATATAGATATTTATTTCTCCTTTCTAGATAACATATTAACATAACATATTCTACATAGGAATTATCAAATGTATAGAGATTTTCTGGATAGTAGTCTTAAAACTTCAAGCTTAGAAAGTGAAATAATGTTATTCCTCAAAAACTACTGGAATTCCAGATAGATAGAGTTCTCAAAATTTTCACAGTCTTAACTCAACCATTTTTGACAAGAATCATTTGCATCCCATCATCTGGATCATTTCTAGTGAATATGTACCTATTTTGTTCAATTAACATTTAAATCAATCAATAGTATTTGGCACATTTTGTTATATATGTTCCGTTCATATTCATCATTTTGTAGTCATGGACATCACAACATTACATATAATCCTCTCCGATCTTATCAATGAAGCGCATATACCTCCCTTCACATGTTGCCATACTGAAGTTTGTTAGCGCTGCAACATCGGATGTCGTATCAGAATCTGTGTTTGTTTCTTTGGTATCTTTATCAATTTTGCACTCAGTTGATTTGTTGTCCATCTGTTTCTTAATATTTACATTGCAGCCTCTATGTTTTCTGTCCATATTGTCTGTTTTAGTCATGTTCCATCTTAAGTTCTGTTGCACAAGACTGGTGTCTCTTCACTTTATTATCCGTTTGTGTACTTGTGTTTACTTTGTTGATTCTGTCCTGGGGAGTCTGCAATAATGAAGTAAATCCACTGTCTTCTGTATTTGGTGAATTCTCTGTATCAGTGTTATTGTTTACAATTTGACTGTTATCAGTATTGATAAACACATCATCACTATATGTATTTTGACCAGGTTTCACAGGTGTTGACTGTTCATGTAATCCTATTTGTTCATGGTTTGGAACACTACTCACTATTTTTTTACTGGCATTGAAAGCACTAATCCTATTTGTGTCTCTCATTAGCCTACTTGGTGATTTGCTTCTAGTTTCTGAACTTGGGTCACCAAGATGGTGTACTACATATTGCAATGTGATAGATGTTCCATTGTTTGTTGCGTTTATCTTATATCCTCCGAGGATGCACCCTTCTTCTTGTAGTTCACTGATCAGATGCTCCACTATCTTAGGAATCATTGTACCTCAATATATTTCTTATAATGTTCTTTATTCCACTGATTTTTACTATCTTCTACGAGCAAATTTTTTCCTGCTTTTCGGTTTACCACTTGAACTCTAACTCTTGAACTCTTGAAATCCTTAAAGATGTAATAGCTATCTCAACAGTGCCTTAGCTCTGTCTATGTCTATATCCCATATTCCTGTAATATGAATATTAATTAATCCTCTGTCAAAAGAAAGTTTTTTATTGAGAGGGAACCCGCTGCTTTGGCTGTGTCATCAAAATTCTTCCAGGTGGAGTACAGAAAAAATGGTATGAGATGCTCCATCCAAAGTTCTCTACTAAAATTGAGAATTCTCCATTGATCTGTCGAGTTAGGGTACATAGCCTACCTTCTAAGAAAAAAAGAATTCTCTTCGACCCTTGTTTCAGGAATAGTGTTAAAAGCCAGTCTAACTATTGCCTATCAGCGTTAAGAAATATTTTTTGCTCTTGTGATGCTTTTCGTTCTGAGGAATCAAGAAAAGTGATGAGATCTTATGACTTGGTATCAAAGAGGCTATTAACATTGCTTTAATTGTGGTTATCTATAGCTAATTCTATAAATTGCCATTGTTATGTCACCACCAAAAGTGGTGACATATTGTTATGGTCTCCGTTTTTTTGCGACGGCGGTTGGCGTCCGGCGGTTGGCGTCCGGCGGTTGGCGTCCGGTGGTTGGCGTCCGGCGTCTGTAACAATTTCTTACAACTTCCTATAACTTAACAAATACTGTTTAGATTGACTTCAATTTTTTTCTAAATCATCTACATGTTCTCAGAAGTTCAAATCTGACTTTAGATTTGACATTTGACCTTCTCAAGGTCAAAAAGGTCTTTTTTCAACTTGCTTCACATTAACTAAATTTTTTTTCAAAATCATCTACATGTTCTCAGAAATTCAAATCTGACTTTAGATTTGACATTTGACCTTCAAATCTGACTTTAGATTTGACATTTGACCTTCAATGACCTTCTCAAGGTCAAAAAAGGTCAAAAAGGTCTGTTTTCAACTTGCTTCAAATTGACTAAATTTTTTTTTCAAAATCATCTACGTGTTCTCAGAAATTCAAATCTGACTTAAGATTTGACATTAGACCTTCAATGACCTTCTCAAGGTCAAAAAAGGTCAAAAAGGTCTGTTTTCAACTTGCTTCAAATTGACTAAAAAAAATTTTCAAAATCATCTACGTGTTCTCAGAAATTCAAATCTGACTTTAGATTTGACTTAAGATTTGACATTTGACCTTCAATGACCTTCTCAAAGTCAAAAAAGGTCAAAAAGGTCTTTTTTCAACTTGCTTCAAATTGACTAATTTTTTTTTTCAAGATCATCTACATGTTCTCAGAAATTCAAATATGACTTTAGATTTGACATTTGACCTTCAATGACCTTCTCAATGTCAAAAAAGGTCAAAAAGGTATTTTTTCATCTTGCTTCAAATTGACTAAATTTTTTTTTCAAAATCATCTACATGTTCTCAGAAATTCAAATATGACTTTAGATTTGACATTTGACCTTCAATGACCTTCTCAAGGTCAAAAAGGTCAAAAAGGTCTTTTTTCAACTTGCTTCAAATTGACTAAATTTTTTTTCAAAATCATCTACATGTTCTCAGAAATTCAAATCTGACTTTAGATTTGACATTTGACCTTTAATGACCTTCTCAAGGTCAAAAAAAGGTCAAAAAGGTCTTTTTTCAACTTGCTTCAAATTGACCAAATTTTTTTTTCAAAATCATCTACATCTTTTCAGAAGTTCAAATTTGACTTTACAAGTTCTCAGAAGTTCAAATCTGACTTTAAATTTGACTTTTGACCTTCAATGACCTTTTCAAGGTCAAAAAGGTCTTTTTTCAACTTGCTTCAAATTTACTTAATTTTTTTTTCAAAATCATCTACATGTTCTCAGAAGTTCAAATCTGACTTTACATTTGATATTTGACCTTCAATGACCTTCTCAATGTCTAAAAAAGTCAAAGAGGTATTTTTTCAACTTGCTTTAAATTGACCAAATTGTTTTAGGTGGTGACATTTTGTCATGTTAATGCCTTGTTTCACACTTTGTAGTCTAACAGAGCCTAATGAATGAACTAAGATTACATTTCTTTTTAAAGAAGCGAAATCAAACCATTGAAAACGGTAAAAAACACAATGGCATTTTATTTTCAGGCAGCATTCACATTCCTCCTGGGACCATTCATGTTTTTCAATGTGCAGAAGACCAAATACCTTCAAATATTTACAACTATAATGAGATGGGCAGGTAATAAGCCCACTGGGCATTTATTTCATGCAGTCATTTATTTAAAGAGAATTATGCCAAAATAAAAGGTATCAGTTAATTTTCAAGCCACGTGCATTTGGAAGTTTTGATGAATTAATTTTCATGTTCATATACTCATGTTAAATCATCTTTGTCAAACGAAATTACTCATGGGTTTCGTATTTTGTGTCAATCTGTATATTTATTTATTTTCAGCATTCCTGATGATGATCATAATAGCAGCAATACGCCTGATTAAAGGTCAAGGTCAGGGCCATCCCCCTGTTGCTAATTTTACTGGTGTGCCAAACTTCTTTGGAGTTTGTGTCTACTCGTTCATGTGCCATCACTCTTTGCCTTCACTAGTGACACCTATCAGGAACAAGTCAAAGCTGAAAGTTCTCTTTAGTGCTGACTATATACTCATTCTAGGATTTTACCTTCTCCTGTCATACACTGGAATTTTTGCGTTTAGCAATATAAAGGATTTGTACACACTGAGTTTTAACACTGATTCAGTCATCAGTGTGAAGTTTATACAGTATTTCCTTGCTTTATTTCCAGTTTTTACATTAAGTACGAATTTCCCAATCATTGGGATTACACTGAGAGAAAATATCAAAAGTATTTTTTACAGGGATGGAAGAAAGTCAAGGTATTTTTGTATAGATAGGTTAGTTTTCCCAATTGTCACACTTCTTCCGCCTGTCATTGTTGCATTAATCACAGAAGATGTTGAATTTTTGGTGGGGATAACAGGCTCATATGCTGGCTCTGCAATACAGTACATAGTCCCAGCAGCTTTAGTCTATTATAGTCGTAGAGATATGAACTTGGCACTGGGCAGTGAGGTAAAAAACACTCAGAAATCACCTTTTGCCAGTGTATTTTGGGTAGGTTTTACACTCATTTGGGCATTAAGTTGTATTTCTTTCGTAACTGTAAACCATATTATCACTAAGAAATAGCAATCAACTGAACTAATCTATACAGAATTTGAGAAACATGGTATTATGGCACATGCTTTCAAGCAATAAGGTCAGATATCTTCTCATCTGAACACTTTAGAATTGAGCTAGAATATGTATCATGAATACCCTTTCTGGAAGTTGCATATAATCACCCTTCAACATGGTTGCAAATAACAGGTGGCACTATAGATATGTGGCTTCTCCAATACATGTTCCTGTGGCTGTTCCATGATTACAAGTAATGGATCTATTAGGCTAGTTCTGAACTGATCCTTTCTGTAAAATCAATCATTTTTCTCATTAGCCTATTGTATCGTTGCATTTTTTTACTTCGACAAGATTGATAACTTGTCTGCTCCATTTTTTACCCTAGTCAGTGTAATTTGATATGAGAATTTCCAGTGCATCCTTGGGGGCTATATTGTGGTCAAACTGTTGAGGGTTTTGAAATGTTGAAGAGGTTTCTTGGTATGAGAATGTAGAACTGCATAAAATTACTAGTTTTTGGCCATGTTAGGTAAAATCTAGTGTGTAAAGTTTTGTCTGTTTTCAGCCAAAAAGGAGTGTTATTTTTAAGTAAGATATAAGTGGGCAGGCAATGAGGCATTCTAATTAAAGCCAAAACATTAATTTTTACAAAAATTTAAGAGTGCATTTGAAGGTCATAATCCCTGTGAAAATTATGAAACAATTTTTATCTAATGTATAAGTGACACCTTTTAGAAGGCTACCATAATATGAACATGTATTGTATTTTATTTACATTTCTTGTAAGAGCACCCTGTATTGGTGTTCCACAATATTCTAAGTGCAATAAATAAAAAATAAATATGATCTAAAAAGAAAAAAGAAAGTGTCATCTTTTTCATTCCTGCTAGTAATCACTATATTTTGTGGTCAATTCATCTGAAGATGGACATTTCCATTAGTTTTGAGATCTCTTCAAAGTACGGCTTTATTAAATTGAAATCAAAGGTATTGAGTGGTACATTTAGATCACAAATACTGAATCATCTTGTCAACAACTAAGAGCTAATATCTTATCTCAAATTGAAGTTGAGATGCAGGTATACATTTGTTTTTATATAAGTCTGACTTGATATTCATCATCAATTCTTAAAAGATATGACAAACAAAAAATCCAATCAAAACTGAGTGAATGGATAGAGCAACTCGTCTGACTTGGACCATTCTTAGGAATTATACAGTGCGTATAAAAAAAAACGCAACAGATTGTTATCTTGGAAAAGCACAAAATCAGTGATAACAGCATTGATTTCATTCAATGCACCATAAAGTCATGTGTCTCCTCTTTACAATGATATATCATTCATTGATATTTGGTCATGGTTGGGTGAGTAATCATTCCATTTGCAAAGTGGGCCAAAATTAGCTTTTGGCCAAGTTATAAACATTGCAAAAGTCAGTGTACGGAGCCCAATGCAATATTGGACAAAAACATAAAACCAATGCTGACTGCATCCTTTTAATTCAATGTACCAAAAAGCCAAATTACTCCTCTTTGCAATGGAATATCATTCATTGACAGGGAGTCATCTCTGGCCGAATAATCATTAAATTTGCAAAGTGGGGCAAAATTCAGCTCGGACCCAAGTTTAAAACATTGCAAAAGTCAGTACAAGGGGCATAGAGGCTATTGGAAGAAGGTGTGACTGGTATGGCATAGACAGTTAAGTGTTCATACTCATACTCTTGCAAGAATACATCCTATACCCCTCCAAATTGCCACCACTTCCTTGCACATAAAGATCCGCTCATCTGTCCACGTCATGCATGGTTCAGCCCTGAATCATGTGTGGGTTAAAGCAAAGAAAAGCAGCCCATGAGTAAATCTTTCTCGAGGTTTTGCAATATCTGGTGGAGGAATTGCGAGCACAGATGCTCCTGAGATAGCTCCAAAAGAAAAAGTCACAACAATTCAAGTCAGGGGAACTTCCATTGGCACTTAGCCCTTGCATTGATTTTTTCAATATCTAAAACTTGGCGCAGAGCCAATTTTGACCCACTGTGCAAATGGAAGGATTTCTCACCCAACCATTACCACACGTGAACGAATGACATATCATTGCAAAGAGGAGAGACATGGCTTTATGGTACATTAAATGAAATTGATGTTGTCATCACTAGTTTTGTGATTTTACGAGATAACTACTTGTTGCGTTTTTTTGATACGCCCTGTATATTCTTTATTGACTGATCAGACTATATATAAAGTACAGGGTGACCGGAAAAAAGGAGACCATTGAAGTAGGCAATATCTCCTAAACTAGACAAGTGACATCAATGAAATTTTGCACACACAGACCAGTTCTATGGAAATTTTGCATGCACCAGACCAGTGCGTTGAATTTTCAAACTTGTTGTTATTTCTCGTAAAAATGTGCTGTGCTTAAAAAGTAATCTTTAAAAATGGTCGTTGCATTTTTGATTAAAAATATAATCAATTTGTTTGCTGATGTCCAAGAGTCGTAGAAATAGAAAGTCAATTTATTAAATAATTTTCAAGATTGTCACCCACTTCAAAATGGCGTGAACTTTCAAATGCCCAAGGGACAATTGAGCTCTGCTCAAGAATTTTCAAGATTGCAGCTAAATTTCAAAAATGGCTGACATTTTATGTAAAAATGTAATCTAACTGTAGACGGATTTGTTTCAAATTTCACATGCTAATGCTTTACGGACATAGGACTTTTTAAGATAACTGCTCAACTAAAAATGGCTTCCATTATAGGATTGAGTGCAAATTTATGTGATAATGATTTATCGCCATGAGACATCCGCTCAAGAAAGTATTTACAAATGGGATCGTATCACATCAAAATAGGTTTTGTTTGTTGGGGTTTGCTACTCCGCTGCGGATGGATTTGCTACTCCGTACATTTGCTATTTTTCTAGTTTTACATTCGGAGGTCCAGGTAGGTCAAGTAATGGCTGTATTTAACGATTGTGGACTGCAAGTGAACGTTAGAACAAATTCTATAACATTTGTGTTGCCAACTTTATCAACTGAACATGTAAACATAACTTTACTAGAGAATTATCATGTTGAAATCCTGTTAACATAATATAATTTTCATCGTTTTCGTTATTGCTGCACTTCTTAGTCTATTCATTTACGTAACTTAGGTGAGGAAGTTTATTGATGATTTTGCAGCCTTACAAGGAAATACATTCGCCAAAGTTTGGATTTTCTGAAACATAAAGACTCTGACACGCGTTTGTGCAAAAAAGATAGTGGTGATTCTGCTTATATCTCGTGAAATCATAGAAAAAAACAAAAATGTTTCGACATTGTTTGCGCCATTTTGTTACGAAAACAGATCCGTTTATGTAACTCGCTTACATGTAATGTGAATGATCACAGTTCCTGAACCAGTTGACCGATTATATTGAAACTTTCAGGAACAAATTTCCATAGAACTGTTCTATGTGTGCAAATTTTCATTGATGTCACTTGTCTAGTTTAGGAGATATTGCCTACCTCAGTGGTCTCCTTTTTTCCAGTCACCCTGTATGTGAGACATTTGAGTAAGTTTGATCATAATTTGAGATAACTGTCCAGAAATGCAAGATTCTGAATTTGTGATTTCAGTCTTTTCCATAATTTGAATCATATCTCTAAAAAATGCTTTCATACATGAATAATTATCTCCACTTTTTAGAATAATTTTGTCTATGATGAATTTATTTTCTTATCTTGTAAATACTTATTTTGATAACAGATTGCTGAACTTGCATTTTCTAATAATTTGCTTGAGAGCCCTTAAAACACCATATTACCATATTCTCTCAGCTGTAGATTCAAAGATTTACAAACATCATCCTTATAGTCCAGAATAAATATATATTTCAGCACACTAATGTATTTTATAATTAACTACAATTGCTCACTAACCTTTAGTTTTTGAACTGAGAATTGCAATGACAAAGAAAAAATATTTATATAAAATTAAATATGAACTGTACAATACTTTATTTTTATTTACAATTATACAGACAAATAATCTCAAACATTTCACCAAATAGTATCAATCATTTTTTCTGAGTCCTGATCTCTATAGTTTATATTTACTCTGGACATGACTGTTGCCAGATCCACTATATTTACATATTCACATGTTTGGATCTATTTACCAAAACAATTTTATGTAACAGCATTACAGAGCATACAGTTGGTGAAGTTTGTGAGAATTTTCTTAACCTCCATACATGGCACATATAGAAGAGGTTGTGCAGTGATGTCCAGTTGAAGGATATTATAGACATTAAGAAGCATATGAAGTTAGTTTACCTGATCACCAGGCATGTTTTGAGTTCTCATGAACTTCACCAACCCAATGTTTGGCAGGTCTGTAATACTGTTACAGCATCTGACAAGTGGCCACATATAATGACAAAGCATTCTATATTTTACAAGTTTTTCATTCATACAACTTTATTGCACTGTTTTTTGTTTGTTAGTTATACACCAAACCTGATATTATTATGTATGAAACAAAGCTTGGCCCTTCATAAAATACTGAATAAAGAAGTTATTATTACGATGTTACAGCAACTAGCCTATGAAACAAGGCATACAGAATTAAGTTTGCAAAGATTCATCATAGAAAAGTCACAAAAATATGAAGACTGGGAATTTCAAGGTGACATAAGCACAATGTTTTGAAGAATCGTCACTATTTACAGACATTACATACAAGCAGATGTAGTCTCATTCAATCAAAAGAATATGTGAAGCCATTTTGTGTATTTATGACAATCATTTTACTTCTCATATATATTGTCTATACAGCAGATTAAGTCAATATTCTTATTGGTCAACACCACCACCAGTCTGTGTTCAAAATATGAATTATACCAGTATCTTCTACATTATACCAGAGTTCCAATGGTAATGATTGCTTCATTCAAGATGCTCGGATGGCCACACACATTTGATGCCAGTGCTATCAGGCTCATTTATTTCATGCCAGTGCCCTGAGAGTCAGGCTTATGGTATAGTGTTTTGAAAGTGAGACTTATTTTGTGTCATTGTTCATAGGTTTATTTTATGCCAGTGTGAATTCTCATAGGAGCCATCTCGATTCCAATATATAATTTCAATTTTCCATTTCACTATCAGTGATCTAGAACTGTAACAAGTAAATACATGGACCTAAAATGCCTCCTAGTAACATTGGCAATAGTACAATTGGTGCTGGGCTTACATGGTTCTGGGCTCACATGGTGATTTCAGTCAAGCCAACAGCCATAAAGTGAACTTTTTCCATATCAATATTTTTTTTCAATGAACTTAGTCAGTTAATAGTGTTAGTGAACTTATTTAATGCAGATCTAAGTTATTATTCTCAAGTTATGCTTTAAAAAGGAAATTTTCTTTGACAGTCAAGTGGTGGTCATCATGAACTTCGCAGAATAATATTTTTCTATTCTGATGTGGCATGAAATCAGCATAGCTGCATGACTAGTGAGTAATATATGGCCAAATCTAGCTGATAGTGACACATGGCTATCATGTTGTATCATGGCAACATCCAACATAATGTCACATAGCCACTATGTTATAATTGGCAACATCCAGCTGATATTGCAGCATGGCCGCTATGTTCCATGGCAACATCCAACAGGTTATGGTCACTAGATTATGTTGCAACATCCTGTTAATAATGTCACATAGCCACTAGCAACATCTAGCTAGTAATATCACAGGACCACTACGTATGTGGCGATATCCAGTTCATAATGTCACGTGGCCACTATGTTGCATGGTAACCCAGCTGGTAATGTTACATAGCCACTATCATTGCATGGCCTAATCTATCTGGTAGTGGCAACTGTGTTGTGTTATATTGTTATTCCAGGTTTCTCCAATGTGGGAGAGGCGAGAGGTGACATTCTGGGCGAAGTATTATTATTGCTGTTCCTAGCATCAGCAGGCAAAAGCTGGCACACTATAGGTTTAATTTGTTCCCAAGTTTGGCTTAACTGGAAAAACATTAAAAAAATTGCATACTCATATTTGTCTTCATACCATTCTAACCTGATCTCACAGAAAACAAAGCATTAACATGCAAAATGTCACCACCTGCTATTTGTTAGACACTGAACACCAACCACTAAACACCAACCACCAAAGTCCAACTGCCGCCACAAAAAAGTCGAAGATTATAACAATATATCACCACTTGTGGTGGTGACATAAAAATCTAATAAATTTCTCATCTTATTAGAGGTGACTTGACAAGTCCATAGTTTAGTACAATGTCATTGTTGGTGACCACTGACTATGAGCTTAAGAACCATACCACATCAGGATTCCCTGAACACTGTGACTGTAGAATATTATAGTGAAGGCCGAAAAAGGTCATGATGTTTAAATTAATATTTATCTATGTAGATTTTGTTTATCTGTATCAGGATTTCAACAGGATGCAACATCCAGCTGTTAATTGCATGTATATTCACAATACTTTTTACCTAATGCAGATTCACTATAAAATTCCACATTGTGCTATGTTTCGTACCTCTAGGTGTCCTTTGGCCTCCTCAAACACCATGCTTTCTATGGCAGTAAACAATAAGTCCAGGTTGGCATGGATTAACTGGGTCTCCATTTGAAGACAATGCAGGGAAAAATAGTTCCGGTTCTCCATATTCATTATTTGACTTTCTTGCTGCAAAGAAATATACAATCAATGAATGTAAATACAAAATGCAGCAGATTTTTAAAGGAAAGATGGAAGATTTATAAACTCTGTATTGCTGAAATACATGCACTGCACAGCATTACAAAAACACATTAAACTAAGACATTGTTTTGACACCGAGCTTAAAGAGTCAATTTACTGATCATAGAGAATACTTCACATCATTTATTACGGAGATCCAATGCAGATAAATCATGTGTGTCAAAATAATCAATGCCTTCTTGACATTTTGAGTTGCCCTGTATATTTACCTCTAATATACGTCCCTCCAACTGTTCAACGGTATGTGACTCCTGAGCACCCTGTATTGTAGCAGACATCTTTTTCTTTTTATATTGACCCATTTTTGCTATAGCTCGCTGATGGTCATTTAAAACTCCTTTTTCATGCCTATCACACAATTCCTGAAATGATGATCATCAAACAACATCACCAAGTGGTTCAAAGGAAATATTTTACAGAATATAAGTGAAACAGTAATATATTCATGGTTTGAAGGGCTAAGCGTTTAAGGGGTTTGGTTTTAGTTTTTAAATGAGTAAATCCTACTGAAATACACTGTTTAAAAAATGTACAGTTTAGAATTTAATTAAGAAAAATAATTTCACTTGGAGGAAGTGTAAGTTACCCGTTATGTTTTTACGACTGAAATTCCCTAAAGTATTCCCCTGCTCATCACCCTAATTTGCTGATTTTGAGAGAATTAGTTTTGAGAAACAATAAAATGTCAGTGACGAAAATAAGAAGGTGGTGTCAAATTAATATAGATATATATTGATTTTGAACTGCGAAGTGCAGACATGACTTCAAAGTCACAAAAGAGTGGAGTGACATTCTACATTTCCTCCAAATTTAATCATTTTTACATCTAGTAAACTATAATCCTTTGACAGAATATTATTTCATCAAAAAGTGCTTAATAAATAAGGCTATAAAGAAATTCTTTGATTTACCCTGTATGATGACAGCATATCCAGAAATAGGTTTAACCTCTCTACAACAGCGTCATCTTCCCTCTTTGACTGGGTAGAGCTTTTGTCACTCAATGTTGCATATTCTATGGAGAGTACTTTGAAACCTTTCTTTAGGTGGTACCATGTGGTATTGTTACCAGTGGCCCACATTGATATCGGGGTTTGATCTGCAGCAAGAATACTGAAAAACAAAAGGGGTATTAGAGAACTTAATTAGAGATTCAATCTTAAGAATCATATCATTCCATTTCATGCTCATTTTAGTCCCATATATTCTTACTGTCTTTCCATCTGAGAAAATGTAGATTTAACATTTCTTGTTTGCAGTTAAACAACTGAAAACGTAAACCTTTAACAAACCTTAATTCTTTGCCAAACTTGAGCATATCTGAGGCAAATCCCTGTGTATAGAGCACCATTCTCTCTGCAACTTCCTTTAACTTGGTGATGCTATCAAAGAGAATACGTAAGTGTTGTTTGCTGTTGCCAAATTGTAACTGGGTGTCAACTGGCACCATGTCCTACAACATAAAACATCTCGTATAATGTAAACATAGTTTATTCTTGCCTAGCTTTAAAATTTTTGGAGAATTGTTCTACTAATCTGAATGTTGAGAATATTAGAAGAGGTGACTTAAGGCAAGATATTTATATCTTGCAGACAGAAAGTACACAACTACTGAATTACTTAAAGATGTGTTTTTGTTGTTATACTAAAAATCTGTTGCCAATATATACAATGCAATGTGGATTGCCACACAAATGAAGAATATTTTGTTTATGGAATCCTATGATCCATAACCTTTATACTTAGTCTCAATTAATAGTATGATTCAAGGATGAATCTGTTAGTATTAGAGAATAAAATACAAAAATGCATTCATCAAACTGGAATTTCAATTAAAAAAATAAATGAAAGGTGTAAAAAGCTGGACTAGGATTAAAGCAGGGCAAGATAACTATGGTTCACTTGGCCTACCTTGGCACTGCGGCCATGATCTGTGGTGACAAATTCATCAGGGTACCCTCTAAATGAATCTCTCAATTTGTGCTGCATATCCTAGTGTGATTGTAAAAGCACATTGAGTTTAGAAATCCCAGATCCCTGGTTATACTCAGCTCATATATGTGTTCAAGCAATTATGTTTCAAGCTTATATTTTTATATTCGAGGGGGGGGAATCAAGGTCTTTTTGCTCTACAATTAAAGCTTATGCAACCAGAGTTCAAATATCATTTTTTAAATTATAATCACTTAAAGGGACTCATTTTTCTGATCCAAAATGTTGTACCCAGCAAGCCAACTATCTAACCAGTTATCAATTTATACATCAAGAAGCACCCTTGAAAATTTAAAATCAATACATCGAACCATTTGACTGGAAAATCCAAAATGGCCATCTTAAAATGGAACTACAGCCTGGAACTACAGCCCTAGGGTGCAATTAAAACTCCAGAACAACCTACAATAGACTTTGTTTCTCTTAAAGGTAGTACCAAATCTAGCAAGTAACCTTAACACAAATAGTGTCTGTTTTAGAAAATTTTGAGATCATATCATTTCTTGCCATACTCTATCTATTTTCTAAAAAGTGCATAATTGATTACACTTCCACATATTCCTATATTCGGGTAGCCATTTCGGACTTTCCTATATTTCAAGAAAACCATTCAAATGTTCAATACCTAAATTTAAAATATATTAAAGCTACAATGTATTACTTTTAAGAGATTTCATTTGACATGCCATTTTCTCTAGGCCAGCAATTTTTTCAAACTTCAATATTTTCAGAAATGAAGGTTTATATCAAAGATTGCAAATTAAAGGCTTTTATAATATTTTGGTATTTGGGGACAGAGAAAGAGCCCTTTTAAATGATTCTTGGTTACCACAATACCAGAAATTGATCCCCATGTTGCAAATAGACCCCCCCACACACACATTGGCAGTGTTCCATAAGCAGCCACAGTTGTACAAAATGGATGATAATTGCTCACCATGTCTCACATATAATAAGCCAAGCAAACAGAACACCTAGTTGTTCTTTGTGTAAACAACATAGTCTTACATATTACTTTATATTATAGACCAAATTTGTTCTCATTTTAATATTCATCAAAATATGGAAATCTATGGCTTGTAGACTAATAGTACCAGAATAAATATGTTTTAATATGATGAATTGAATGCTTAATTGAGGCTGTAATATATCCTAATATGTTACAGACTACATATTTACATACTACCCAGGAATCCTACTGGTGCTGCTGGAATTCAGCTGCTCAGTAAAAGCAACTACAGTAAAACCTGTCTTGTCTGAATGCCTCTGGGACCAGCCATGAGTGTTCACATAACAGGTATTCATATTTTACGGCGTCTTAATAAATGAGCAATGGAAACTAACAAAATTGGGATAAAAAGGAGTCATATTGATATTGGATCGAATAGAGGTGTTCTGATATACAGGTACTACTGTAGACACAAGTCATCCTGGAGCATCTCCTAGAATGGCAGTTGTGATAAATAATGAGAAACAGACATGTGCAACTAAAAAGCCATGGTTCATGGAATTCACGATAAAGACCAGCTCATATGAAAAATCCCTGACTTTCGTTGTACTAAAGTGTACATACAATATACCTTTGCATTATCTCCAACATTACACGTCATAAATTCATCCATCATTCCCCGAAAATGATCCTTAAGTTTATGTTGAAAGTCCTAATAGTATGAAGAAAATAAGGAAAGGTTTTTATGAGCCCAACATATGACACATCAATCATACACAAACTTCTTCACATTATACTCTCCAAGTATGAATACAGTGAAGAATTTTCAGAGTTGTTCATTCTAAGTGCCAGGAAAAGACAGAGAAAATAGATGTTAATTGTAAACTCCAACTCCTAAATAAGTAAAAGTAAAAAGACAATCTAAAATGGTTGATGAAGCTACCAGCATAAACAACTGCCTCATCATCCATTTCACACCATTCAAGTGAATTAAAACATATTAAGGAAATTATGATCATTCTAATTAACATCAAATAATTTAAACAATTGTCCCTTTCTTATAATTCATAATATAGAATAGGAAGAGTGGACAGTTATACAGTTATACATATATGAGAAAAAGTTTTATACAGATGAGACTCAAATACATCACACTTTTAAGTACTTTTGTCAGTTCAGGTAGAATGAAATAAGTTTAATATCCGGAGATTGATGGTTTTGTAATAGTAACATGTACGCCATCTATATACTGATTGAAGTAGTGCACACATTGGATTTTACAATTTGAAGTAAGACATCCAATTGTTGGTCCCTAGTACCTATGCCTTCATAAGATTAGGAGAGTATGATGTATCTTGTATATAAGACCAAAAATCTCAGGACTAATGGATTGACCAAATAATCAAAACATTGGTATATAAGAAATAGTTGTACTAAAAAGCATTATTATTGAACACCCTTCAAATTAGATACCAACATGGGCTTTCAATTAGACACTAACATTAAAATGTTGCTGTATAATACTTGAGTTAACAAATATTACATTATTAGTATTATCACAGCAAGCCTGGTCCTTGATAAATATGTAGAGAGATATCAATTATTAAATTATGTGATGTTAATTAGAGTAAACCGATTCATTCACTTATTGCGTCTCCAGCTCTATGTTATTTCATAATCAATATCACACCTATATATGCAGACAAACTCAGTTGCATATATTAAACTGATATTACATTACAAATACCACATAGCGGAAGATAGTATTATTATGAAACTTGGAAACAAGAGATAGTAAAACAACTCAATGGACTAGAGCCTAGTTATAAAAATACCAACATGCATGGAAATATATTGAACATTCACCAGTAAACATGTGCCAAAACACAAGGTGCATGGGCCAATATTGTTGAAATTAATAAACATCAAGTATGAGATCGTATGCATGGTACAATTACCATGTCCTTTCTCATGCTTCAATATTACTCCAAGTTTCACCTTAATTATTAAGGTGCCATGGTACTTAACAGGAAATGACAAAACAAGAAGGTCAAAACACAACTCTATTATCTTTGTTCAAAAAATGTCCACAAATGCAGCATGGTTTTGTAACTTTCTGTTTTGTCATTTCCTTAGTGCTATGGCATCTTAAATAATTGTTAAAAAAGACATATGATTATGAAAGCCAACAGTTCAAGTTGATAGAGAGAAAGCACACATCAATCCACACCCCAAATAAATCCAAACTTGGATGTCCCTCTCTACCTTGGGTTTAGTTGTGAGATTTGTTGTCATGAATTCATCAGGTTGGCCTTTAAATGTTTCCCGTAGCTTATGTTGGAAATCCTACAAGTTTATCATTTGAGAAAAATTCTTTTCAATTAATCAGAAAACAACCTTCTCAATAACAACATAGGCTAAATGTAAAAGAGCAACATAGTCAGTGTACAATTTTACACACATGTATATCAATCTTATATGCAAAAACTATTTAATAGTGTATGAACTACATTGTAATTTGAAAATATTTTTCAATGATAATTGGATTAATACTTAAACAATAGAAATTTACTGCTGTGTTGGTCAGTCAGCTTGGTCGGTCAGTCGGTCAATTTAACCCCTGATAAACTAGAAAATGGAAATACAAGGATGTAGCAAATCCAAAATGAATATTGCTATGGGTACCTGGCCCACATGGCGAAGTATTTCAACAAGGCACATGGTGAGAGTGAAGTCAGACCACCAACTCAGGCCACCTAGACTTCCTCCAACGTGAACATAAGTTCTAACCTCACAAACTACATTCCTTGCACTCAAACCACGATTCTCGAATTGCGACCGTGAAAAAGTCGTGCACCACCATTTCCTCGCTCCAAAACATATTTACATACATACATAGTTATGCGTAATAATGTGAATAAATTTACGCACTTTTTTCAATCAGGTGTGTGGTAGTCAGTTGTCGCGATGTGCCATAATCGTACATCGATGCATCGGCAATTTTCAGTAGTAAACATCGATGCACATCGCGATGTACATCGAGAAAAAATCCGAGAAAAGTTCACTGAAATAGCGAATGCTAATGCACTAAAATACCGAACAGAACAAATTAATACAAGAACACATATGTGTACAAAATGTCCCCACCAAGTGGTGATCCCGTCAAATGGTTATCCTGAAAATGAGTAGACAAGACTTTACCAACACAATTTGAGGACGGAAAATCCAAAGTGGCCACCTTAAAATTTACCCAGAATGCCAAAAATTTAGTCAATTCTAGATTTTCATACTAAGAACCACCACTGAAAATTTGAAATTGATCCGTCACACAGTTAACCAGAAAACATGTAAACAAGACTTTACAGACAAGATTTCAGGATGGAAAATCCAAAATGGCTGCCTTTACATTTATCCAGAATGTCAAAAAACTAATCTGTTTGTAGATTTTCATTCTAAGAATCATCCCTGAAAATATAAAATTGATCTACCAAACGGTTCACCTGAAAACGGGAAGACAAGACTTTACAGACAAGATTTTAGGACAGAAAATCCAAAATGGCTGCCTTAACATTTACGCAGAATGCAAAAAAAATTATCAGATGTAGATTTTGATACAAAGAATCATCCCTGAAAATTTGAAATTGATCTATCAAACCGTTCACCTAAAAACGAGTAGACAAGACTTTACAGGCAAGATTTTAAGACGGAAAATCCAAAATGGCTGCCTTGACATTTACCCAGAATGCAAAAAAACTAATCAGTTCTAGATTTTCATACTAAGAATCATTCCTGAAAATTTGAAATTGATCTACCAAACAGTTCACCTGAAAACGAGTAGACAAGACTTTACAGACAAGATTTTAGGATGGAAAATCCAAAATGGCTGCCTTGACATTTACCCAGAATGCCAAAAAACTATTGAGATCTAGATTTTTATACTAAGAATCATCCCTGAAAATTTGAAATTGATCCACCAAACGGTTCACCTGAAAACGCGCAGACAAGACTTCACAGACAAGATTTTAAGACTGAAAAATCCAAAATGGACGACAATAAAAAAGTCCTTATGAGTTTTTGCTGATTTCTTTTTACAAAATTATCACATATAACTACTGTTAACAATAAAGTAGGCTTTTACAACAAAGTACATCTGAAATTATTTATAAAGCTACTAAATAGTTAAAGTATGAAAACTCAAAAACACCATTCAATATGATACAAAGTATTATCGCGCGCTAACTTCTTAAGACATTAAAAATGGCTGACATGACTGAGCTAGCAGGTCCAAAACCTAATCAGATCTAGAATGAAGTGAGCTGAACAAGATGTTAAAGTTTTAAAAGCAACTGTGAAACAGTTTTTCTTAAAGTTTGCAGAGAAGGATTTTAGCATTTGACTTCAAAATGGCCGACAGGAAGTAGGTTTCGAGTTAAATTTTTTTCATCCACATAGGCACTCATAAGTTATCCCTGAAAATTTGAAGGACCTTCCAAATACTCATTTTGAAGTCATATTAAGCAAATAATATGGGTGGTTTAATACATTAACAATAATTATCACACCATAACAGTCTGGCCTGCACCATTTTTGTCCATTATTGCGAGTCCTGTATACCAAGGGTGTCCATAGTCCATATTCATATATTATTACAAAATTTTCTCACAAAAAATTATATATTAGGGTAAGTTTGTTCACTTACTGAGCCTGTAAATGTGAGGAAAAATCTGTGCAATTTGTCCTCTGATATAACTGGATGCCTGGCTATCAAACTAAGAAATCTTCGTAAGGACTTTTTTCTTGCTTCAATGAACTCCCGATCAGCTGCAAAGTATAATGATGATTAATCATATAATTAGTTATTTACATTATAATTCAAGGATGACAATAATATGCTATCTAAATATTGCGTATAAAATGGGAACATAATTTAGTAGAACATAAAATCTTTTAAATGTGATATTACATTATGAAAAACTAGATTTAAAAATGTACTCACGGCCAACTTTTTTTGGTGGTAATTTTGGTATCAGTCTATAAGGAAATCGTAAAAGAAGCAGTTCTTGATAGGCTACAAAGTCGCTGTATCTACGTAAAACTGTGGAGCGGAATTTCTGTAAAATATATAATTAGTCAATGAATCTCCAAATTGAAATCAATTATTTTAAACTAATTACCAAGATGCCAGTAGTAAGTTACCAGTATCACCACCAAGTGGCTAATTCGGGTCAAATAACATGGTAGATACAGAAAAATGTTCCTACAAACTTATTCATCATATTAATTGAAACAATTATCATCAAGTTTAACAATTACAGTAAAACCTGTCCGATGGAATACCTCTCTGTAGGGAAAACCTATGAACAAGGAATGATTTTCAAAAGAACCGAATATTTTTTCATTGACTTACATGTTAACGGACCCTCTCTGTAGGGAAAACCTGTGAACAGGGAACAAGGAACACTATTTTGGGGCAAATTATGAAAATTCACCTGTGAACAAGGAATATGGAATATTGGTGACACTGTATATTCCATTATTTTTCAGAGGTGTGAAAGTTTTAAGCCAATATCTGAATATAGAAAGCTTGGATTAATATGATTGAGATTAAGATAAGCCAATTGTTTACATGATGTAGCATCCCACCCACTGTTAATTACCCTGATTTATTTTAAAACTAGTACTAATCTGTTTGTTACTCATTATCATGACACTAATTCTTCCCTTCAAAAAACCTTCATAAACCGTATCAAATCAGTTGTGATAATCTAGAGACTGACACAATTGTTTTATGGAGATAACAGATAGTAAGTACATGGTCATGTTGAGCCAAATCTCTTTAAATCTTTTACTGGTCCAACTTCTAGATTATCAATGATATAAAATGGGGTTGATGAAACTTCAAATTCAGTTCTTAGCACTATATCTCTACACATCATATCAATAATTACATCAACTAGACATCATCAGACGCTAGCAGCAGCTAAAATCAACATGGGGAGAACGTAACCAAGTATGGAGCCGGCATTTGTACAATTAATCAATATATATACAAATATGCTTATTCGGCAAGTTTGAGTTTGCTGAAAGTGCGGCCCCTCACTATAGGGAAAACCTCTGAACAAGGAAAATTTCCTTCAGTCCCAAGAGCATTCCCTGTTCGCAGGTTTTACTGTATACAACATGTCAAGTGAAAGAAAATATGATCTTTTTAAAAAAGAAAAGATATTCCACTTTTCATGATTTTAAAAAATGGGCTCAATGGGGAATCTACCCGATCTAAGTCACATTTTCAAAGAAAATTAAAATTTTTATACAATATTCTCTGTGTAATTCTGTATTTAAATTTCAAATATGATATCACTTTGACTGAATTTCGATATTCAATGATGAGAATCAAAATCATTTCAACTTGCATCTAGTTTATTGACACATGATTACGTTATTCATACATGGATGGACAATATGATCATTCAAATATACAAGTGTGTGTCAAATGGAAGATATTTTAAAACCACCTAATCATCCTTTAAAATATAGTACTTACTGAACTTGTAACTTCATATTCAATGTGTTTTAATATTAATCCTTTTTTCTCTGGAACAAGTTCTACTTTTATATTGTCCAAATTTTGTAGTTCTGTAAATGAGTAACCAAGTAAGTCTGGCATTTTTTCTCGTCTTACTTGTATGCTGAGACTTTTTAAGTCTGATATTTCACCAAGTGATGGCTTGGGCAATTCTGAAATGATAAGATAGCAGTATTTTAATTTGTCATCCTTCACTTGCACATTTCAGAATCAATCATCAAAATCTTTAAATATCATTTATCATTTTAACTATTGCCTTTAGGCTTTGTGGAACATTACATGTGGAAAACATACAGGTATTTACTTCTATAGAATGAAATATTTGTAATATTCCACTGTAACTGTACGCAAACAATATATTTGGAACTTATGGAAAAAGTACAATTTTGATTACTAGTAAGTATTTTGTGAAGTCTCCCTTGCTGCCACTACAAGATGTGTACTTAGGGACTCACAATATTCACTGTTGACCACTATAATTTACTTCATTAAATCTCAAAGTCACAGATTAGGCTAGATATGATATTAAGTATGGTAATGTTTACTCCATTGAACACTATATCTATACAAGAAAATCCAAGAGCTTCCCACTATAACTTCAAGAAAGTAACTCCATAATTTGAGGGTCGCAACTTTGACGTGTACATGTATATTCCATATGCAATTATTTTCAAGACACTTTTTATGCCATTTACCCTTTGCATTCGTTTGACTTCACTTCTTAAAAGAGAGCTTCGTCTTCACTCTTTCAAACTAAAATAAACCTGTGAACTCACCGCGCCAATCAGTGTTCGTCGGCCAAATTTGACCGACGTTCTATATATGGTCATTCCTTCTGACGTCATCGTTGAGCCCGAATTGACCAATGACATGCGCATATTTAATTAGAATGCATTTGGCGTATGTTTCTTCAAGCTCGCTGATTGGTGGAAGAAAGGTCAGCGCGTAGGTCAAAAGTGATTTATTACAAAACTGTCACCGGTACCCGTCGTGGGGGCGGGGCTATTAAACTGTAATATGGTCTCTACTAGGCAGAGTGTAGTTTAACTAGACTCTGCATGCAGGGTATATGCCATCTGGAGTACTTGTCATATTTTTCAAAGTACATAACTTCAGGTTTACTGTACCTTGGTCTGAGAAGGTTTCCAAAATCTTGTCATTGACAGGTTTGCCTTGTTGTGCAAGAGCTGTGAGTGCCAGAGCTTTGTATAGACCAGTTCTGGTCAAGCCCCCTTGTTTACTACCAACTGCATCCCATATCTGTACATAAGTAGTAAGGTACAATTAAATGGAGACCTGCAAGACATGCCTGGCACGACTGTCACCTTGTTATTAAGTGTTTTTAAGTTGCGCAAGGATCCTGCCATGACTGTGATAGTGTTATCGTGAAAGCCTGGCGTATCCGTAGCCTCTATATGACATTTAAGACTTATTTTGTTTTTCGCCCCTTGCTATTATTAGTGTATTTTTATGGATTAACCTTGGTTATTGATCGTCATAGAGAGAATGTTTTATCGTATCAAACGTTATTGAATGAGATTAGAATTCTAGTTTGTGGAAATGAATTATGAGTTAAAAATCTAAAATTTATGTATCAACGTATATGAGTACCATGTACATGTAGTCTAGATTTACATATTTAAGGTAGTTAAACGATGAAATTTTTCATTGCGGTATTCTCATGCTACTTCATTTAATATAACCATTCACACGGTTATATCGTGCTTTAACATTACCACGGTCATGACAGGCCTTGCAACCATTCTCACTGTCATATCAGGCTTTAACATTACCATGGTCATGACAGGCCTTGCAATATAATATAGCATTGTCACGGTTATACCAGGCTTTCATGATAACACTACCACGGTCATGGCAGGAATCAGGATCCTTGCGAAACTTAAAAACACTTAATAACATGGTGATGGTTGTGCCAGGCATAAGTATTGCAAAAGATAGCATGTGATTAAATGCTATAGAAAGTAACACAGCATATTGTCAAATGGAAATAAAGCTAAGCTTTATTAAGGGAAAGTAACAAATATGCTAATTAATTTATTCCATCGGCCATTTTGAATGGCACTTTCTATGTAAACAAATATTTTTCAATCCCAAATTTTAACATATGTGGGCTATAGTCTGAATATTTTCATTCAAAATTTCAAAAAAAATTTAGACCACGTTTAAATTTTAAATGTTTGGAACTACTTTGAATCTAAAAAATAAGCAATTAAACGACCATATTGAAACAGAATATGTAAAAATAGAAACATTTATACATGTCCTAACTTTTGTATATTTTAGTTTGTTTCATAGTTTAGGTATCATATCTGTGGCCTCTTATATTTTGATGCTTCTCTGTCATGTTATTTTCTAAAAAATGAACAGGGCTGAAACTCCCTAAATTACAAAGGCCACAGCTTTGCTGCACATTTTACATAACTATCTGAAATAGACAAAAGTTAGGACTTGTACATATGTTTCCATTTTTTCATACACTGTTGCAATATATACTCTAAAAACCTTGGTGTCCGACGATCAAAAATCCATTGATTCTCTCATTTGGCCTTATTCTTAAGTTTTCCCTCCATATATAACAAGTTTGACAGATGCCTTATCTAGCGCCACCTACCTTTTGTCGGTTCATCAAAGGAAATTGAATAGAAATCCCCTTTTCTCATATCACACAAATCATTTCTCCCTCCCATTCGTCTCAAATTCTGACATGGAAGAGATTCTAAGAAAATGACGTCATTTAGAACAGAATGGTTTCCCCAAAATGGGAGGAGATTCCATGAATTTTGTCAAGAATTTGAACTTCTATGAACTCTGATGTCTGAGTTTCTTCCAGCATTTGGATCCAATTTTGAGTATCACTATTACTGACTATGGAATGGAAACGCAATTGACTTCAAAAAATAAAGCAAGTACATATGAGTAAGTAGACCAAATAATTCAATTGAGGCATTTAAACTTTTTCTAAAAATTGATTTTTTGACTGTCAGACAGGAAGTTTTTTAGAGAATAATCATTTGATTGCTTATTTTTTTAAATTCAAAGTACATGTACATCTGTAGTTCCAAACATTTAAATTTTTACTGTAAATGAGACTAAAAGGATATAATCTACACCAGTATCTAAGTGACTGATTGCTACTATCAATCAGATTTGCTGACCATTATCTGACAAGATCCTGCGATGTAATAATCAATGGATTAACTGAATCGTTGAGATACAAATGATCAACAAATCAAAACACAACCTGAAGGAAACGCCCACCAAAAAATAAACAAATTTTTGATTTGAAAAATCTCTGTGAAGAGAACATTGAGCATTATGAATTATATGATACAATAATCTTAATAACTATGTGTTTTGTAATCTATATATACCTGAGCTAGAGTAGCTTGTGGGAGGCCAGACTTCTTCAATATTTTTACAAATGTTTCGTGATCAACATTTTCTTGATTGGGACTCACTATTTCGTAAACCTCTCTATACAGAGGCGGAACGGAGCCTAGAATTAAAAAATGGTAACCGATCGTTATATATATATTTAAGAAAGAATGCCAATCATAAATCGTAGCAATTAATCCATTGAGAAGGGTTCAAATTAATAATATACGAGACATACCTCCAATCAGGTCAGTAGCCATCTTGAAACATTGATCATGTGACCGGACATTTTGGCGAGGTAACACACTGTTTGGAAATCTGCCAGAGAATATTTATAAACACTAGATCTAATGTTCCTGACATATGTTGAAAATATTTATATTTGATACTAAACGAATATCAAATGATCTTAGTTTTTTGTTTACTGCTTTTTACAGCGGCGTCTACTATTTGTTCACACATTAGCTATCATCAGATTTCCGGTTTCATGTTGGTCAGACTGGTTTGTCAGACTCAGCGTAATGTATGTCAACATACTACGATGGTGAACCTTATGAAAGGTGTTCTTGTTGAATGGTAGGTAGAACATTATGATAGAGATCTCAGAGAACTAGAGTGAGCACATATAGGCCTAATATACTTCTATATGAAAAATTGAGGAAAATAAAATGGGTGATTTATCCAAAGTCAGCACTATCAATGGTATGATTAGACGGTGAACACCGCCTCTAATGCGTTGGATTGTCGAAAGGACTTGCATTGCAAACACGATCCTCAGAGACCCAGAGGGTGCATGGATGCACCTATGGTATGATATACTCTGCCTTTCTTAGTAAGAGCTAAAAGTTCATAAGCTTTTGGCAATTTTTCTATAAAATTACAGACACCCTACTTTTCAGACTAAGAATTCGACGTTTCTACACAAGTGTTTCCCTATTATTTTTAGTGACGGAGGTCCATAAGACACCAAGGTGTTATTAAAAATGAAAGTCCATACCTCAAATTACGTTGAGATCGTAGAAATCAGTTCAAATGTGCTCATTCTTCACCAAATGTTTCACAACCGCGTCATCTCCCTAAACCTCGTTTGCAATCGGTCAGTGTAAAATCGTATCCTAAAGCCCGAATCCCGGGAAAGTATTCGGTTTATAGCGCGTGCGCATTAAACCCAGTAATCTGATTGGTTTAAGTTATCATGACGCATGCGCGATCAATAACTTTGTAGGAACATTTAATTTGACATAGATGTCACTTACGTTCATATTTCACAGCGTGTCCTACCCATGATGCACCATATATTGCAGGATTCTTTTGTTTATTGTCAAAACAAAAACTATACACCCAAAACAAATGTAATGATATAATGTCAACCTGCCCTGGATTCGTGGACGTTTGTTGTACAAACTTTAACCGAACCAATGGCAGAAAAGCACTTTGAATCATGGGAATAAAGTACTTCCCTTAATGAAAAACCGAACCTCGTGCAGATTAACCCGACTCGCTGTTTACACCAACAATCAATCAGATGGTATTATTACACCAAAAGTAGTGCGAAAAAGTTTTGATGACATTTAAAGACACTGTTCCTCTTTCACGTGCATTATCTCATGGAAATGGGCATACCAGTGCAAAGATCTTTGTTCCGTGATAAAGGAAAGCTATCAAACATTGTCTGAAGAGCATTCTAATTCTACTTTTAACATGGCGACCTTGACAACATATAGCCAATAGGGCGATAATAGGTGATTCTAAAGTGAAAATGAGTGCTTTTTTCGTAGTTTTACTTTGACCAAGGCTTGAAAATAATTGAAGTGATAAACCTTCCACTGGCGGATTAGGAGGGGGGGGCTGGTACCCATTTCCACGGTTGCAATGGTAACTCATACCTGCCAACCTACCGTATTTTTACCGGCATCTACCATAAAAAATAATATAAATACCGTAAAAAATTACTGTTTTTTCTTGTAAAAAAACTGAAAAAATCTACTGTAATTTTACCAAAATCTACCATAAAACATTTTATTATAATTCGATTTTTTCTATAAGAACGGCCGTAAAATATACCGTAAATATTTGAAAATCTACCATATTTCTGCTTGAATTAACAGTATTCTTGTTCAAACTACCGTAAAATCTACCGCAATTATCATTAAATAATGAAAAATTGAATTCTTCTCGTATTGCCCTTGAAAAATTCCATTACCAATCCGAAAATAAATAGGTGCCGGCAGGTCTTTGATGTTGGTTATTGCGTACTTAGTAAGTAACTAAGTAAGCTGGCGTGTAATCAATCAACACACTGGGGAATAAACAGTGTTCAACTACCACAGGTGTATCACAGGAAGAGTAATCATGATTAATTTGTAAATTGCTACATTGTAGCAATGGTATGAGTATGATGTCACAGTACACTGGGGCCTAACTGGCGTAAAGGGGGAGAAAAAGGGCAAATTTTGCACATGGGGACCACATTTGACTCAAAATATTTGCATTTAACAACATACATTTCAGTACATTCTGAGTATGATTTCAAAATGAAATAATCTCAGGAATTTGGCGTCTAAATTTTTTGCATAAGATCTCTGAAGTTGATAACCCAATTTTAGGTCTTTTTGGCCAGTTTTTAGAGACTCAGTCCTCACCTATTTCCCCAAATATGACTAGATTTTGTAGAAAATGTGTTAAAAGTTTGAAAATGCAGCTGTTTTGAGCATGACATAACTCAATTGTTTGAAAAAATGCTGAATGAGCAAAAATTATAATAGTAAAATTTTCCGATTTTTGGATATTAAGGTGTTACTACGGTAAATACCACTTCCGGGTAGTGTTTTTTAATACTTTGAAAACGAAGCCATGAAACTTCAATGGTGTGTATAGTAGGTTTAAGTGTATGCAATGTGGCCATTTGAGGTATGTATGTAAAGCTGAGGCCAATTACTTTCTAAATGTGCCATTTTTAGAAAAAAATCGCAAGAATATAGTCCCGTAAACTTGAACTACTTTATTCGTTAATTTTCATCGGTGAAGCAGGGATTTTACCTAAAAACGAGTCCCTGTGTTGGCGTAGTGATATTTAAAAATCAAGACGCAAACCCTATGTTAAATATATGGTCAAGATGAAGGTCATGTATAGGGGAACGCAGAAATATAGTTATTGTATGGGTAGATTTCCCTTTCATATTAGCATGTTCGAAAACAAATTTTATAAACAGGCCTCAATTTGCCGTTGAAATCACAGATCCGGAGCCAGATCTAGCCCCTATTGGTAGTAGGCTCAAAGGATAAATGGGAAGATGAGACACGAGCCAAAAATGCTACTTCAAAAAAATGACCATCCGAAAATATGACCCTCGTACTGACCTTTATTTTTTCCATCTGTCAGACATTGATTGATCAATATTTACCCTGTAATCTCTTCTTTATGTATTAGTTTGAATGGTTGCAATTGATATCTATTATTGACGCTGTAATTCAACTTTTCCCGGGACATTTATTTCAAATTTTCAGAGCGTAAAGATAATGGAGTGCTTCGGTAATTTCTGGCAGTGTCCGATGTTGTTCGTCTCTCAAATTACGTCACATCGCAACAAACAGCCAATGAAAGTAAAGAATCGCGTAGCCTAAACAAACCGTTGTTATTGTTTCCGGGGAGTTTAAAGAAACATCATGGGACTTCTCGGTAATCTCTGATATGACGTCATCCGGAGTGGCGTCACATTCTCAGAAAAGGCATTTCACTTCAGGAATAATCATTTGAACAACGGAGATAGCCCAAGTGCTCCATTAAATATACGCTCGCTTATTTTATGCTTTTATCAACAGACGCTTTCTTGGATGTGTGGCTTTAGTGATTGGAGTTGAAGCTAACAACAGTACGCATCGTTTGAAGTATGACATGTGATATTTATTGATAAACTGACTCCAAAATCAAGGAAAAATAAATTTTCCGAAAATCGCGTGTCTTGTCCTTGAGTATATATATTGAGCCTAGACACAGAGGAGCTTATCTGGCAGAGGTCCGTGGTTGAAATGAATCTCCAAATGTTCACTGTAGTTTTATGAGTATTCTCTACAAGTATGGATCGAGTAACTTCAATAGTATTACCGTAGGTTTGAAATGATGATGTTGAACTGCTGTTAACGTCATTCCCACGATTTCAAATTTAACTCTGCGCATGCGCAGCACTGAGAGAGCCATACTCCTGGGCCATACTTACTATATTTGCACATACAGTCAAAACAGAAATGTTTGTGACTACTTTGAATTTAAAAAATAAGCAATCAAATGACCATATTAACATGGCTGAAACTTCCTAAATTACAAAAGGCCACAGCTTTGCTGCATTATACATTACTATCTGAAACATATTGCGCTCGTGATCAACTATAAAACGCTTACCCCCCATAGTGTTATATATCAAAATGTACCTGTTCATATAGGGGTTCGATTGATCTACATCAAATTATAGGGAGTCAGCCAGTCAGGTTACTTTTTGAGATATCAGCGTCCATTTATTGTTACTCGCGTTTGCTACCATCTCCTCAATTCTGAGATGACGGGCAAACGCGTAGTAAACCTGATCACGTCGGAACTATTTTGACCTACATCGCTATTTTCGTAATTCAAATGAAAGTTGAACTCCTCCTCTTTATTTTGATACCAAATAGTGGCATACTAGGTACCTTAGAAGCCAACTATGGCATTATTTAGAACAAAACCACACAGGGGTCATACCTTTTGGCGGATGGATATGGAACCTCATACCTTGTGTTATTTTACATTTTTTACTCTACATTTGTAACTCGAAAAGTTGTAGAGTGATTTTGTTCATATTTAATATGTGAATACTCATAAGCATGGTACACTGTCTTATGACAATTTGGCAAGTAGGTGGCCATTTTGAAAAATGGCCGCCATTTGCATGTATGTGTGTGCAGTTTTGTTGAAATTGTATATGTGCCTTACTTAGAAGCATAAAGCATAAGCATATTTCTGATGACAATTTGGCTAGTGAGCAACCATTTTGAAAATGGTGGCCTTTTTTGTGTGTTATTTTACGATTTTTGCTTTATACTTTGTTTGTAAAAATGCCAGCCATGGCTGTTCAATGGGATTTGCTACGCTTTGGCATTGCTGTTGTCTAGTTCAGCATGAGTTTAAAGTCATATTTAGCACAATTAATTATTAAGCCAATGATCATGACTTTATGGCCATTTTACATAATGTTTTATGAAACATGCTCAAAATACCAGCCTCTTGAACCATACTTGAATAATTAATATTTCTTTTGGTTACCTTTATTGCTCACCCTGTATATCTTTTTTGTAAGCAAAGGATTAATTGAAATAATTTTATTTACAGAATTTCACTGATATTATATCCATGAGAAAGCATGGTATGTTATCAAACAGGATTCTAGCCAGTCTGTGAAAGATAGACTGAGTCAAAAAATAAAAATTTTATTATACAATAATCATTTCTTTGTTCAGTTGTTTCTCTTAATTTTATTTTAAGACACATTAAACAAAATAATGTCATTGATTCTGAACTTTCCAATCCCTGTGTCATTGTATCAAATAATTTGATGTGTTTTATATACCCTTATTCATCGTAGACTATGCATATGTTTTCCAGTGATCCTGCTATGAAACAGTTTCTACTTCATTTGGATGAAACCAACGCTCTCGGGAGAAAGTTTGTGATTCAAGACCTGGATGAAACGCATCTGTTCCTATCAGCTGATAGCATTGATTTACTTCAAGAGAAAATTGACGACCTCATGGACAAACTGAACTTTCCCATAGGTGACAAGCCTCAGTAACTGAAGACATTTAAACTAGGGTGTAGATTTATTGGGAAAATAAATATAAACTGTAGTGTTATATTCTGGAAAAATAAGAATGGCAAATTTACTAAAAATATGGAGAATTGCCTATTCAGCAAACATTCGTACTGCAATCTTTTCTTGTAGCCATGGTTACACTTCATCGTCAGTACAAGATGCCTCTGGAAACCAAGCAAAACCCTCGGGGTTCACAAAATCAAAAACATTTCAGCTTTTAGGCCAGCAGATGAATGAAGCGAATCTGCCTGATAATGATGTTGAGGAGAAAGAAAGTTTTGCCACAATGTTACGTCACTCTAAGCTAATGCAATTAGGCAACCCTGAATCACGTATGCTGATTGGAACAATAATAAACCTCATAGATGATGATTTATACATTGATTTTGGTGGCAAGTTTCCATGTGTGTGCAAAGTCCCTGCTGTTCGTAGCAACGAGTACACTTTAGGCAGAAAGGTCCGGTTGAAATTACTAGATTTAGAGTTATCCTCAAAGTTCCTAGGTGCCACCAAGGATGTAACTCTACTGGAAGCTGATGCTGTACTCATTGGTCTTTACTTCCCACCAGTTTATAAAGAGTGACCTTTAAAACTAAATGACTTGAATCAGATGTGTTTGCAACAATGTGTCCAATATATATATTGTCTCATTTTTTCATTGTATGTTTATGGAGATGTGGTTAATTGCTAACCCACATTAGCGAATATCTCACAAATGTAAAATAAAAAAAATGAAATGAAGATATAAAAAGATTGAAAATGTTAATACACTGTATGTGTGTTCTTACAAAATATTTGTTGCATGAATAAGTGTGTGCATTGAACATCCACACAGCACAGCCTCAAAATACCCATTGCAGATGTTTACTTAAGAATAACAGCTATATGTTACGTTTGACATTTTTTGAAAAATTCTCTCTTTGAAAATTTTCTTAACCCAAAAGATAAGTAATTGAAATACCACAGTACAATATTATATGGATAAATACATTCTTATTTTACATTTAAAATGTTTGAATATTTTTGATTGCTTGTGGTTTGGTTGCCAAAATGTTTGGCCTCTTATATTTTGATGCTTCTCTGCCATGTTATTTTTGAAAACATTAACATGGCTGAAACTCAATTACATGAGGCCATATGTTTATTCCACATAAAAAAAGACAAGTCTAGGTTTGGAGAACAGTCTACTGGGCTAATAATTTTTTTATGAAAAATATAGAAATAACACTCAAATTAAATAATTATGAATATTCAAAAGAGGACATTTAAATCTACAATATGTTAAAATATCAAAATTGTCCGAAGCAGGCGTAATGTGCAGTAGACCGATTCAATTAAAAAAAGTCTTGGTTTTGAGAACAAAGTTCATCAGTCCCGGCGCTAATAATTTTTTAATGAAAAACATAATAACACCCAAATTCAATTGTGGGTATTCAAAAGAGGACATTTACATCTACAATATGTAAAAATATCAGAATAGTCCAAAGCAGGCGTTACGTGTAGTAAACTGATGAACTTCGTTCTCCAAACTGAGATAAACAGTCTGAAATAAACAAATGTTATGCATGTAAAATATGAATGCATTTTCCACATAATTGCACTTGGGGTCTTTTGATTGTTTTTTCATGTCACCTCCAAAAAGTGGTGACATATTGTTATGGTATGTTACATTTTTTTTACGGCGGTTGGTGGTTGGCGATCAGGTCTGTAACAAATTCTTACAACTTCCAATATCTTAACAAATACCGTTTAGACTGACTCCAATTAACTGATGTTCAAATCTGACTTTAGATTTGTGATTTGAATTTCAATGACCTTCTCAAGGTCAAAAAGGTATTTTTTCAACTTGCTTCAAATTGACCAATTTTTTTTCAAAATCATCTATAAGTTCTCAAAGGTTTGACATTCTCAAGGTAAAAAAAGATGTGACCTTCAATCACCTTCTCAAGGTAAAAAAAGGTCGTTTTCATCTTGCTTCAAATTGACCAATTTTGTTTTTCAAAAGCATCTACAAGTTCTCAAAAGCTCGTATCTGATTAGATTTGACCTTCAGTGACATTCTCAAGGTCAAAAAGATTTGACCTTCAATGAACTTCTCAAGGTCAAAAATGTCTTTTTTCATCTTGTTGCTTCAAAGTGACTAATTTTTTCAAAATTATCTACAAGTTCTCAAAAGTTCGTATCTGACTAGATTTGACCTTAAATGACATTCTCAAGGTCAAAAAGGATTTGACCTTCAATGACCTTTTCAAGGTCAAAAAGGTATTTTTCATCTTGCTTCAAATTGACCAATTTTTTCAAAATTATCTACAAGTTCTCAGAAGTTCAATCCTGACTTGAGATTTGAGATTTCACCTTCAATGACATTATGTTCAAAAAAGATTTGCCCTTCCATGACCTTCTCAAGGTCAAAAAGGTTTTTTCATCTTGCTTCAAATTGACCAATTTATTGGCGAAATCATCTACAAGTTCCCAGAAATTCAAATCTGACTTAAGGTTGAACTTGTGATTGATATTGTGAGCAACTAGGTGGTGACAATCTGTCATGTTAATGCCTTGTTTAAGTTTTATCAATGTCACAACCCAAGGAGGATTGGCTCCCAGAATCGAAGTCGATATTTTCCAACAATGAAAACGCCGAAATGTCGTTATTTTCTGAAATTAAAACCGATTATAAATTCAAAATAAACAGTTCAAAATATTCGAACCAATATCTCGATCATTTCTTGTGAGTTTTGGAATTTTTCGTTAGGAAATAAGACCAAAATTCACGATTCAAATGTTGAAGTGAACAAAATGGCGGTCGTTGGAATTCAAATTTTGTAGCACGACATGCCCATATATGGGGCAGAATATCGATGTTGCACTCTGGGAGCCAATCCTCCTTGGTCACAACCCAAACAGACGAGGTGTGAGTAGAAAAAATCTTGATTTACATCATTAAATATTCAAAATTCAGTCTAAGTGATATCATATTTGATATCTATAAATGTTACATCTAGAAATGCGGTTTTAAAAAGTGTTTATCAGCTTTGAAAAGGATTGGTATCAATATGGCGAACTGAATTCAACATTGTGTTTCATTCTGTAAAAAACACGGTTCTTTTTTGTTGATCGACAACAATTAAATCCGAAAATTATTTACATGTTTTTTTATAACTGTTTTTGTTAATATTTTTTGATTTTTTGTGCAATTGTTTTTTGTTCCTTTCTACCAATTCTTGAGAATGAAATAAAATATCTTTCCGAACCTTGTTGGAACAAAATAGCATATGCAACATTTTCTTGGACCTCTCAATATTATAGTTACACGGGGGTCCAACTACTCGGGACGGTCCCGCAAAAACAGTTTAATTTGAATTTTAAATCTACCAGGTGTATGAAACCAAAGATTGTGAGTCTCACACTGCACCATTTTTCTTCAAACTTGTTCCATACAAAGCAAAAGAAAAATGCCTTTCTGTTGGTGTATTGCATTATTCTACAGAGTCTCTCGTTTTAGCGGCGTTAGGGTCCCCACCTGCATGGGGGTCCCCAGATGTGAGATCACACGAATTTTCATAGATTTCAACTAGAAGTCTAGTTATCTCCCCAGTTCCTTCCTTATTTTCGCCCATACTTTCCGAATGGATGCCCATTACAACCCTCCATCACTGCTTCAAAATATTTTGGCATTAAACGGAGCAGGTTTGAAAACAATCTCACGTCTATTAAAAATTGATCAATACGATTCGTCCTCTTCCACTGCGCCCCGTCCGAACTCCCATGCAGTGTCTCGGTATAGACACTGCGGCGGGCAGATGAAGAAAATCCCCAAAATTTGGGGAAAATAGTTCCCCTTTTCATCATATATGTGGTCAATCTTCACACAACTTATGAAATATGTATTTATGAATGTTCCCCAAACATTATTTTATCAAAATATTTCAAAATTATTGAAACATGAGAAGAAATCACCGCGGAAGGAAATCTGCGTAAAAGTTGTGTTGATAATAGTTTACCGCACGTGTTGTTTATTAGTTAATACGCGCAATTCAACAATCACGCGACCTGAGCATGGGACTAGAACCAATCACGTCAGTTGTTTATTTCGAAGTTACCATGCTTACGGTGAGATATCTGCCCGCCGCAGTGATATATCACTGCACGGGAGTTCGCGCCCCGTCGTTTCTATGCATGACAATGATCGGTTTTATTCAAATGATGTAGAAATAATTCCAAGAGGCGGCAAGACAAGTGACAAATTGAGTCAAGAGTAACATTTTCTTTTCTTTACATTATTATATGTTTTACTCGTTTCGTGACTTGCCTATCAATTTATGACATCATCTGAAAGAAGTTTATACCTGTCAGTGGATCTTTTCGGTTCGTTTAACATTAATTATTAAGGAAGAAGTCTTGCTCCAATATTGTGTAGACTTGCTACTTGAAAATAAAATTAGATAACATTGATCATCAACACCTTAAAAAGTATATTCCATGTTTCCGATTGAAAAACGTCACAATTCGGTGTTTTACTGTTTTTTAAAATCATGGCATCTACACTGATCAGTATAACCAGAAAGCCCATGGTATCACGCTTCAACGATATTTTCCACCGCTTAGGGAAAGGTTACGGGGATATCGGTTTCATGACCGTTCCCACAATAAGCGGTGGAAGATATCGTTGAACTGTGGCGTCCACTACCTTTGCATTCGTTCGACTTCATCTCGCCAAAACGCCAGCGCGTAGTGTTGACAAGTGGGATTAAAGAAGGCTGATTAACTTTCCTTTCTTTCCCGTTCTTTAGTCATATTTTCTCATTGTGCATAAATTGTGAAAAGTATTCATTATTGCTCTGTTTGGTAAATAATCTTTGAGAGATTGAATTCCATTTCCAACATGCTTTATTTCATAAAAATCGAGCCACTAATTGACTATCTTTTGAATTTTAAAAGTAAACTACAATTTCGCCAAATACATGTATTCGTAAATCGCGTTCTCTTTACCAGTTTACGAATTTCAGAAAGCCCATGGTATCACGCTTCAACGATATTTTCCACCGCTTAAGGAAAGGTTACGGGGATATCGGTTTCATGACCGTTCCCACAATAAGCGGTGGAAGATATCGTTGAACTGTGGCGTCCACTACCTTTGCATTCGTTCGACTTCATCTCGCCAAAACGCCAGCGCGTAGTGTTGACAAGTGGGATTAAAGAAGGCTGATTAACTTTCCTTTCTTTCCCGTTCTTTAGTCATATTTTCTCATTGTGCATAAATTGTGAAAAGTATTCATTATTGCTCTGTTTGGTAAATAATCTTTGAGAGATTGAATTCCATTTCCAACATGCTTTATTTCATAAAAATCGAGCCACTAATTGACTATCTTTTGAATTTTAAAAGTAAACTACAATTTCGCCAAATACATGTATTCGTAAATCGCGTTCTCTTTACCAGTTTACGAATTTCAGAAAGCCCATGGTATCACGCTTCAACGATATTTTCCACCGCTTAAGGAAAGGTTACGGGGATTTCGGTTTCATGACTGTTCCCCCAATAAGCGGTGGAAGATATCGTTGAACTGTGGCGTCCACTACCTTTGCATTCGTTCGACTTCATCTCGCCAAAACGCCAGCGCGTAGTGTTGACAAGTGGGATTAAAGAAGGCTGATTAACTTTCCTTTCTTTCCCGTTCTTTAGTCATATTTTCTCATTGTGCATAAATTGTGAAAAGTATTCATTATTGCTCTGTTTGGTAAATAATCTTTGAGAGATTGAATTCCATTTCCAACATGCTTTATTTCATAAAAATCGAGCCACTAATTGACTATCTTTTGAATTTTAAAAGTAAACTACAATTTCGCCAAATACATGTATTCGTAAATCGCGTTCTCTTTACCAGTTTACGAATTTGAGAGAAAAACTGTTTTTTCTACTTACTTATTATCTTTGCAATTTTTGTGCATGTTCCAAGATTATTATTTTAGGAAATATAGCATTTTTGGCACCCCCAAGTCACATTGACCTCGATTTGAGGGGGAGAGGGTATTTGGTCTTGCGAATTAGTGTTTTAAAAATATTGCAGACATTTGGGTTAATTGTATCATTGATCACGAATGTTTCTTTAAATCGATTGATCATACTAGTTTCTCTAATCTGTATTGTCGTATTGCACGATACACAATGGAATTATAGGCCAATAATATGTATCTAAATTCAATTATTCAGAAATGGTTAAAATCTCTCATTGATTGTTATCTGGAAATTCGTCTATATCGTTCCAGAAAAATAGCATTTACTCAGAAACGTGAGAATGAGTTGTGTCGAGATTTAAAAGATCGATTTTCCTTGGTGATTTTATATGGATGAAAACATTCGAACATTTTAAGCACATTAGAAAGGTATTGCCATAAAATGACGTTTTACATAAAATAGGCGTTTTGATGTAGATTTGACAAAATATGTTTCATTTTTTGGCGTAGTGTTGAATTTACACCTTCCCACGCCCCTGAGCCGATTCATATCCCAGTAAAGACTAAATAATTGATTGATTCTAAACAATTCGAATGGCGTTTAGAATGAAACTTCACGTTTGTAGTCATAGACTTGATGGGGCGTATCCATCACATTTTCAGCGGCCTGAAAAAGTTATTTCATCATGTTTAGTGTCATTCTTACCATGGACGTTTTGATCCTGGTCCAGTAAATGATATGTGTAATTATTTGAATTGACTGGAGGTCAAACAGAACTCTGTTCTTTGTTCAAAAAATGTCGAAAAATTCCCAATTTTTGTCACTTCCTGTTTTGTCATTTAATGTTAAGTACCACTGCACCTCAATTTCTCTTATTTTTCAACCAATCTTGATTTTTTCAACACAAAATAGATGAGGATGTAGGCTATGAATTGGTGTAAAAATGGTGATGAGACTGAAATATAACCTAGTCATTTTTATGAGCTCACATGGGTGAGCTATTGTTATCACTCACTTGTCTGTCCATTCGTCTGTCTGTAAAAACATTGGTAGCTCCAATTGGAACGAGTTCACTTTTAAAATGTGTCTAAATAAGGTCGTCAATTGTGGTGTTTCAAAAGCTCATTTTGTTTCAAAATGGCGGCCATTTTTATTGGGCAAAAAGCAGGTTTTCAGCTTTGTTTTCGTTATAACTCCACAAGTTTTTCACCTATTTGCTTCAAATAGTACAGGTACCTTAATTTATACATTATCAATATTGCCTTCAAGTTTCGGCAAAACAAGTGTCACAAAATGGCGACCACTTTTATTGGGAAAAATCAGGTTTTCAGCTTCATATTTGGTCATAACTCCACAGGTGTTCCCTCAATTTGCTTGAAATCATACAGGTACCTTTATTCCTAGATGTCTACAAGTTTGGTAAACTATGTTGCAAAGATTCAAAATGGCCGCCACTTCAATTGGAGAAAAATCAAGTTTTCAACTATTTTTTCATTATTACTCCACAAGTATTCCATCAATTTGCTTGAAATTGTTCAGGTACGTTTATTTCTAGGTTTATATCAATAATGTCTACACATTTCAACAAAATATGTCGTAAAGATTCAAAATGGCCACAAATTATATTCTATGCAAATTAGGTTTTCAGTTTTTTGGTTATAACTGCACAAGTATTCCATCAATTTGCTTCAAATTGTACAGGTACAGGTACACCATATGAGCCAAGTACCTACGGAACTAATTTTAATTTTTTACATGGGGGATATAGTTATGAGGTGGCTTTCAGTGAATCTTAAAGAGAGAGTAACTTTTAGATAAAAATGGTGGCCATTACACACTTTTCACAATTTTTGCTGTTACGAGAAAAGCAAGAAATACTATTCAAAGTAAGCAATGTTTTGGAGGATGTTTCAATCTTATTGTATAAAGTCCTATATCCTAAGGACATCACCCTATAAAATTTGAACCAAATCCGTTGACTGGTATCCGAGTTACCATTATTTAAGATTACATTATTTACGTAAAATGACACCTTCGAAATTCCTTTTCAAACAGAGGTCTTATCCTAAGGCACCAGCCTATAAAATTTGGAATCCAATCGGTCATCTGGTATTTGAGTTTTTACCCAGACAGAAAAAGGAACGGCATCCCTTTATCCATCTCAAACTATGTTTGATTGAATAATAACTATTTGGTATTAACATTAAACTGCTTCAAAATTGGTGATCCAACATCAATATACAGAGAAACTGTACACAGTGTACAGAGACCTTTAAATTAATATAATCTTGGAATCCTCAGGCTGACAAACGAATGACTCAACAGAAGCATGCTTAGACACTTCACTCAAAAAACGTGACTACAGATTCCACTTAATGAGCATTTTATTCCATTACAAGGACAAAGGCTCAGCATACAAGATAAGTCAGTACAACAGTCCATGTTAAATAGTTTATTTCTTGTATCCTCTGCTGCTACGACGACCACGAGCACGCTCAAATTTCCTGCCTTTGCTTCGTACAAATGGTTTGGTGTGGCTGTGGGGCAATCCAGGGGCCTTGCCAAAGTGACTGTATGCGCTACGGGCCTTACGGGGACCTGGAACCATCAAACACAAATACATTTTTTATAATTAAAATTACACAGAATTTAATATTTTAAACACATAGTTTATGGACTAATGCAGAGATACAAATTGCTTGCTTGGTAATAACTACAGATTTACACATAAAGGCAAGGTGTGTCCAATTACAGTCAATCAAAAAATGTTATTTCACGAAACTGCATTCCATTACATATCTCATAGTCACTAGTTAAACGGTTGTCATGGTGATGACTGGACTCTACAGATTGAATTGATATTTTGCCAGCTTGACTCTTGCAAAAAGCTTCATTAAAAATTTTAAATGATTTTGTAGGAAATATTTTGCAATGTGTGAAAAGAATTTAAGCCCAAGAATCAATGCATTGTGTAATGACCATTACTTTCAGGGTGTTGTTTCCTAAAATTAACACTCCATGCTCTGCATCTTGTGCAAAGTCATTCCACATTGCACAAGAGTCCAGGGCTTAAATCCTTAAATCAACCGAAACCTTTTTTGTGTTGTGGATTGTAAGGATAGACCCAAGTTATGTTATTAACTTGGCACCGAAGACGAAATCCACCATTGATATACCTCAGTTTTATTCACAATCAATCACTACACAGATTGGTCATGCCATTGACAAGAGGATTTGAACATTAAAGATCTAATAGCAAAGGTTTTGCAAAAATAAATCAATGCAGTGTAAAACAAATGTATGTATAATGAAGAAATAAATATTTAATGAAAAAAATAGATATGTGTTTGTAATATTGGTATTAACTTAAGATTAAAAAGTGTCACTATCTCTTTCATTTTTCAACAAATATAGACTCACGTGACATATGACGCGGGGCAGTCAATTTTGGTCTATCGTAGACCATATCAGTATCAAACTGCCGATATTTCAACCTCTTCTTGCGAGGCCATTAATAAAGCTGGTCACGCCCACTTTCAGAGTTATCAATGAATCATTTACTACGACTACTATATTCATTTAGGAGGCGTGTAAAGTTAACCAATCAGAAAGACAATTGCTCCATATATGACAGTTCATTAACATATTCAGTGTTTACTATTGTTTTTCGCGTCATGACAACACGAGTAGTAACCAATCAAAATGCCGTATTTTATCACGTGAGTTCAGAGTGACATGCACGACATGTAAGTTTAGTCTGAGCTGATCGCGATGTTGAACAATTTCTTCTCGGAATTTGTCCAGAGAAATCAGCGATTCTAAATTAAGGTAGGATCTCCCATTTCTTCCTGTACAAGTTTTAACTTTTCTCTATCGAATCCTAAAGTTTTGGATGAAGATATGAAGCATACGTTTAAAAACGAAGCGATTAATTTGACGATCTGATTTTGCAATATGCAATGGCCAATTTACTGCAAGTCTGCGTGTATTTGACAAGAGATACCGCCAAGTCTTGTATCCGAATGCTTGTTAAGCCACTCAAAAACAAGATCCATATTTTCTAAATTTGATAACTTTGCAGAGAGCCCGTTTTCATAACCTGTTTTCCGCGTCTAAATTCAAACTGAGTAGGATTATAGGATCGCTGGGATTCTCAGTCAATGGCAACGGGTCTTCATTCCAGAACGCACATTTTTTTAGTTGATTCTCCGTCATAGTACTTGTCTAAAGTCCATTTCTGCTCTTTTACTGGCATACTTGGACATATTTCCCCTCCTTAAATTGTCCTCCTTAATAACACCCTCTCGCCGATTTAAATATAGCCATTTCCCAGAACCCGGGAGTCAGAATCGCTGATGTTTGCCATATTGAACATGTTGAAATATGTACTGTAATATCTGTAATACTACTGCTACGCGTAAGGGTCACGTGACTAGCGCTATACAGGAAAAATGGGGAATTTCGAAACAACAATTTTTGGGCACTTTTATTGCAAATTTCAGGTATTTATAAGTGTTTGTGGTATAAAATATAATCCACAGACATAAATGAACATCCAAACTACATATTTTATTACGTTTTGGAGCCTTTTTTGCTTTTAAAATGACATCTTTAAACAGATTCAAAATTAAGCAACATTTAAAATGGACGGTCTACCAATGTTTTCTTAACCATGCCAGGTTTTAAGTATTGTCTCAAGTATTGATAATGAATTACCTTGTAAAAGAACTGTGTTTTGTCCCTTGGGTGCCTTCAGTGCCAACTGGTCCAAAGTGATCAGTTCTCCTCCATTCTTAAGGATTCTAGCACGTGCTCTCTCAGTCACATGAAGTGCGCATACCTGCAATAACATTGCAAGAGTGAACTACTATTACCAATACTACTATGAATATATATTTTTAATAACGAAACAAGCTGGCAAATTAAAAAAAAAATCGCTCAATCAAATAGTCGCAAAAATCCAGAGAATTTGACATGTGTTTCGTTTGGTGCATTTTCGGTTATAAGAAAGATATACCAAATGGAACAGCCAAAACAAACCTTTGTTTATCAACAATATACATGTTGTTGTATATAGCCACTTATAGGATTATAGGATTAACAACTACTAACAATGTACTCTAAATATTAAGGCTGATCTTAATTATGGCTAATGGCATTATAGAAAGACCTAAACACACATGTGCAAAGACATTCTCATCCCCTGATATAAAAGGGAAGGAAAAGAGAAATCTAAGAAAACAGAATATAAGGACTCTAAAGAAAAATCCTGAAATCCTACATGAGAACTTAGAGTACCGTGATCTCAAAAACTCAGGTACATTAGAACTTGATGATGACTACCAGAACCTTGGGTTCTATACTGAGAGAATCTTACTATGGATTGAGGCATTCACCCAATTCTACAAGAACAAAGGAATGACCTCAACCTCAAAACGTCTGGAACATAGTACTCGGATATCAATACAAGATTACATATCCATGGATGTTAGTGACTCTGGAGTAATCACAATCAGTGGAGAAGAACTTGAAGATTGGCGGGAAAATGATTTTTACCTTATTAAAGGTACAATTGCATCACTGGGAACACCTAACCACCTTAATGCCCCTACATCTTCATCTACACCGAATGGTTATGAAACTTCAACACAAAATGATATGTTTAGTGAGTTAGACACACCCAACTCAACTGATATAGCCAATGACATTGATATTGGAGAAGACAGCATAATTTTCTTCCTCAATAGGGATACACATACCATTGTACAGAACACTCAAACAGATGTTGAACAACCAGGGATATCACAGTCAATTCTGCAACCAACAACTATCCCAGAAACACAACAGGACCCCGAACTAATACAGCCTCAGCAACATGAGCAAATTACTTCTCAACCAGAGGAAGGAGAACTGTTACTTAGTGCTATCACACCTACCCAAGCCAATCCCCCTCCCACATCAGAGAAATCAGAACCCCCTAAAACATCTAACATTGCCAACCCATCTCCCAATCTAGAGATACAGAACCAAAACAAAAAGCTACGTTCAAGGGTTATTTCACTGGAGAAACAACTAGAAGAAGTCAATGCCAAATATACCCAACACTTTTCTGACCTGAATGCGAGACTAAATGACTTACAGTCTCGACTAAATGCATCAGATAAGCAACGTGAGGATGATACCACTGCCAATAAACTTCTTCATAATGAAGAGATAAGAGACATATCAACAAAACTCGAACTTTACGAACAAAATGAGAAACATCATATTACTACAATACAAGGCCTGAAAGCAGATCTGAGTACACAACATAGAAAAAACACTGTCCTAGTACAGAAGCTACAAAATATGGGATGTGACATCTTTAATAATTCTCTCCCACAGTCAATGACACCACCCAGTAAACCCACCTGCACAAAAGCAGAGCCCCTAAGAGACCAGCTATATGGAAATTTTTGCGCAGAACAGAGGCTTCAGATTCATCAACATAAATGATCTCAACAAATCGACAGTGCAAGAACCTAACATGGATGTGCTATTTAGTGACAGACTACACTTCAACAACATTGGACGTAACCGCCTTGTTGATGCAATGCTGTCAATAGTCAACATACCTGTAAGCTATGCTGAGACTGTCAGGAATAGATCAGTGAATAACCACCCTCACAGGGGTCTAAAAATGACCAGATTTTAGACAAAAAGCAGTGTAGTACAATAGTACAGGAAGACTGTTCTACACCATTTATAAGATACCAGAATGATGTAAATACATTAAGCAATGACAATCTGTGCAATTCAAATAATAACGTCCAGTATGAACCATCTTTTGAAAACAAAGTGTGTACAAATCCACATGACACTTTTTCAGTTCTAGTGTGGAACATAAATAGACTTTCAGGTAAATTACATGATGGTAGTGATCTTTTTGATTTGATGAACAAGTATTCAATTTGTTTACTTAGTGAAACCTGGCTTTCTCCTGATGACACTTTTACTTTAGCAGGTTTTGAATGTATAAATTTAGCTCGTAAAACGCGTTGTAACACTAACCATGTAAATGTTTATTCAGGAGGACTTGCTATTCTTGTAAAAAATGATATTTTTAAAAGAGGTGTAGAATTAATGCCCCAAACTCATGATTTTTTTATATGGATAAAAATTAGATCAGAATTCTATAAGACAGAAAGCCATATATTCATATGTTTTGCATACATACCCTTCAAGGGATCAGTATACGATGGTCTCGCTGGTTCTAACAATATTGATGTCTTAGAAGAATCTATAGCTTATTACCAAACTATTGGAAAAGTCATTTTGTGTGGTGACATGAACTCGCGTACCGCTGAATTAGCCGATTTTAATGATGAAATTGAAGGCTCAGATGGTGAATTACCTTTTACCAACCAAAATAGTACAAATCAACATGACTAATATATAAAACAGATCCCAAGAGTATCAAATGACAAAAATCTGAGGGGAGTCACTCAGACTCACGGTAGAGATTTCCTTGAGCTATGTAAATCATCTGACATGAGAATACTCAATGGCCGTATGTTCAAAGACAAAGGAATTGGTCAATTCACATACCACGGAAAATCTAGAAAAACAAACTCATCAAACAGTGATGAAAGTAATAAAAACGGTAAAACAGTTATTGACTATGTTGTAGCCCAACCCTCCATATTTCCATTGTTTAGTGATTTTGAAATAATGAGCTTGAGGGTAGAATCAGATCATGCACCATTATATTTCTCACTTGACATACTAAATAATCAAAAAGAAGTATCAGTCAAAACAAATGAGATTCTTAACCCCTTTACATATTTTAAATGGGATAAAAATAAAAAGTTTAAATTCAAATCAAAACTTGAAGATACAAATAGCGAAATTTTACTTGATGACTTCTTTTCTGATATAGCAAATCTTACATCTGATGACCTAACTTCAAAATTACTAGAAGTGGTGGGTTATGCATCAACAGGAATTTTTGAAACAAAAACCACTAAATCTCGTACAAGTAAGTTTCCTGTTTATCTATGGTTCAGTGACAGATGTAAACATTTAAAGGCTAAAGTTCATAAAATAACTAAGGAAAACCCAAAGAGCGATGATATAGAATTATTAACTAAAGAATACCATAGAGTAAAACAATGTGAAAAAAGGAAATACTCAAGCAATCTTTGTAAATCACTTCTAGAATATAAATCAAATAACCCTACAAAATACTGGAACTTAATTAATAGCACTCCGGGTAAGACATTTAATGACATCCCAATCCCCCCAGAACAACTTCTTGAATATTTTAAAAAATTATCTCTACCCCCAAACATAGAGTATTTTGATAATGAAATTCAGAAATACATGATTTCATATACAAACGATTACGTAAATAATACTCAAACTGAAAACAAGGATTTTAACATATCAGATTCTATCCTAAATAAAAACATAGAAATTATAGAAGTCATGAATGCCCTAAAAAAGATAAACTCTAATCGATCAGCAGGAATTGATGGATACCCCTCAGACATAATAAAAAACTGTGAGTCTTTGGTAGTACCAATGACTACACTTTTTAACTATATTTTTAATAAGGGTGATTATCCTGAAAACTGGAGTATTGGTATGTTAAGCACTATTTATAAACAAGGTAGTCAATTTAATCCAGATAATTATAGAGGCATTAATGTGTTAGCTTGCATAGGCAATGTTTTTGACTCAGTGATCCATAACAGATTAGTCTTTAATGCTGAGACAATTAATTTACAAGACCCATTCCAAGGTGCCTATAAGAAAAACAGTAGAACCACAGACAATATTTTTATTTTTCAAACAATAAAAAGTAAATTCAAAAGACAAAAGAAAATTCTTTATACATGTGTAATTGACTTTAAAAAAGCGTTTGACTATATCGATCGTGACGTCTTACTTTTCAAATTATGCAAATCTGGAATACACCCCTCTAGTAAAATTTTTACTATAATAAAGAGCATGTATTCAAAATCAAAGGCTTGTCTCAAACTAAGATCTGGTATAACATCAAAATTTAATACAGAGGTAGGAATTATGCAAGGTAGTGTGCTCAGCACCTATTTATTTAATCACTTCTTAGATGACCTGACTGATTTTCTACCTAGTGACTGGTGTACAGATTCAGGATGAGATGATTAACCATTTTTTATGGGCAGATGATTTAAAACTTATCAACTTCTGCTGAAGGCCTTCAAAAACAACTCGATGCTCTATTTAATTTCTGCAAAAGTTACAGAATGATAGTTAATACAATAAAAACAAAAGTTCTCTTATATAATACAAAGAAAACAGATGTATACTTTAACTTCAATGGTCAAAAAATAGAATGTGTTACTGAATATAAATATCTTGGGTGTATCCAAACTACTGATAATCAATCTGACAAAAATACAAAATATTTAATTGACAAATCAAGAAAGGCAATTTTCAAAATAAAAAGCCAGTATAAGAAATTTGGTGATGTCCCAGTCAATATTGCTTTACATCTCTTTGACACTCTAGTAACACCTATTCTAACATATGGGTGTGAGATATGGCAAACAAAAAAACATATAGATAATCTTGAACTGGTGCATTTAAGATTCATGAAATCAATTCTTGGTGTGAAAAGACAAACTGCCAGCCCTGCAATTTATGGAGACTTGGGGCGTTATCCTCTCTCAATAAAATTTGAGACTACATTAATAAAATACTGGACAAGAATTCTCAAACTCCCCCCAACAAACATACTACATAAAGCATACTCCTATGAAAAAGAAATGCATGAACTTGGTTTTCAAACTTGGGCTTCAAGAGTTAATGATATTTTACACAAAGTTAATATGTCAAAATACTGGGAGGATCAAGATAATTTAGATAATATAGAAATAGTACCACTTATTGTTGAAAAAACCTTGAAAAGTAACTTTGTTGATATATGGAGAACAGATATGAATTATAACTTTCCTATACTTCGTACATATAACACTTTTAAGAATGACTTTTGCATAGAAACTTATACAAAACTTGATAATAGAAAATATAGACAATCAATAGCCAGGTTTCGACTAAGCTCACACAAACTTCGAATTGAAACAGGCCGGTATTCTAAACCTAAACCAATTCCAACAAATGATAGACTTTGCTTAACTTGTACATCTGTTGAAGATGAAAAACATTTTTTTATTGATTGTAAAAAACTAGGGCTGCCATCATTAGTCGGAACGTCGACTTGTCAGTCAAAATGCAAGTTCGACAACGAAGTCGACAAAAATTCCCGTCATGTCGACAGCAAACGATATCAATACTTACTTGAAAATATCCAAATGGCCCCAATACATTTCAATACACATTTCAACGTGTTATGTGCGCGTATTCTGCGGAAATATTGTTCACATTCATTTCATTTTCAAAAAATAAATTCACCCGGAAGTTCCCTTCATGACTTCTCTTCTCTCTTGCGAGACGTTGTACGAGATTTCGCCCGAGCAGTCGAAATAAATCCCGGTCGAAACATTGCAGGTATTTGTCCCATTTTCGTCTATAATATTCTATTAACTTGGCATTTAGTAACAATATTAGGCAATTACTTCCCGATGATTTTTTCTCCCTGGAAAGTTCGATTGTCGACAATATTTTCGACAGCAGAGTTCGACTGTCGACACTGACATTTGAGTTCGATGGCAGCCCTATAAAAAACATGATGCACAAAGGAGAGTCCTCTTTGAAAAAATGAAAGAAATATTTGGACCCAATTTTCTAATCAATGAAACAAATTTTAAAATGCTATTGTCTTCGCAAAATATTACTGTTCAAAGGCATATTGGCAAATATATTTACAAGTCTTTTCAAAATTTAGAATAAACTGCAATAATTGTGCTACACTGCTAATACATTTTTTATCATCTTTTATGCATCAAGTTTTTATAAAGAGCCTGTAAACTCATGCAAATGATTTTAAATTACATGTACATAGTGAAATTATAAATGTAGTCTAGCATTTAGTTAATAGTGTAGTATTGTCTTGAGTCAAGACAGTTTAGTTTGTACATAGACTAATGTGTCATGTTTTGATACAATTGTCAATAAAAGAAATATATATACCAAGATGGCCAGGCCATTTAAATTGAAAGAATTAAGAACTATTGAAGAAGTGTATAAACAACAGGAAATACTGAAAAAATTGTTCATCAACAACACTGACTCGAATTAGGTAAGACAGGAGGATGTCTGGGACACTTGAAAAACTGCCAAATTAAATAGACGCCAATTAATAGGCTCAAAAGCAAAACATCACCAAATTAAGTAGCGCCAAATTAAATACAAATACAGTAATTGAACTAACTGAGACTTTTAAAATTCAACTACTGGAAAGGGTAACGATAGACTGACTAAACGGTACCTAAAACTACCCCTCAAATGTAACTCAACATTTCAGTGGCAATGTGAAAACAAGGATTCTCAGAAAGTGCCGCATTTGGTTTCATAGTTAACCTCAAACGGTAATTCCTTCTCATCATAGAATCAAATTCTTTCTTTTGCGTCCAGCACTACAATATCTAACAATTCTTGTAAAAAAATAAATATTTCAACATTTTGTATACATTATGCTGGTTATACTAACTTATAGATAATTTAAAGCCTTTATACTGCAGTCATTTTAGCTTTCTTGACAGCAATGTGCTTGACAATATTCAAGCATCTCGTGAAAGCCAGCGCATTTTTCTTTTGCAATGAGTAGAATAGCTACTAGGCACATGCTCAAAGTAAAATCAACCCACCACTTAAATTTTGAATCACCTTGATGTTATTGTGTGCCTTTTCATATAAATTTTTAGAGAACTAATATTAATTCTATGTTTGTCTTCACATCACTGTAACTAGAAAGAAGAGATCTGGGAAGGCCTGTTATTGATATAGTATAATACCTTTAGTTTTGGGATCTCTAGAATTCTGATATCATCAGTAACAGTTCCAATACAGACAGCGACTTTGTCTCCACGGCCAGATGATTTCATGTGGCGGACCTGGAAATAAGATCAACACAGTCATGTTAGTTACTGATCCAGAGAGAGAGGAAACAATACAGCAGGGTGTTTCACTTTTCAACTTTTTTTCCGGATCAAGATGGAGTTTTGCAAAAAATCTTTTAGCGAAATCTGTTGGGGTTTAGACCTCCCCTACCACTTTTCAGTAATGCTAACCTGCCAGTTTTTTTTTCGCAAGATTCAGGCATTGATAGGATGAATTCTAGAGGACCTATGATTCTCAAAATAACAGATAAGAACTCTACATGTTCTAATCATGCAGTTATGGCCCCCTAAGAATGGCAATTAAAAGTATAAAGATTTTTGGGGTTCAAACGTAAGGTAAGAGGCGGAATTACTTAGATGCGAGTAGGTAGTTACCAGTTTCGCCACCAGGTGGCTGATTTGGGGGAATTAACATGGCAGGGTATTACAAAATTCCCTTAAACTTGAATATGCATCAATTTTAGTGCTTCACTTTTCATATTACCCTAATGTATCTGATAGTCATACAAATTAAAAAAATATGTCCAGTAAAAGAAAATATTATCTGCCCAACACTAGAAAGGATATTTCACTCTTTGTGGTTTTACAACATGGGGTCTATGGGGAATCTCCCCGACCTAGAAGTCACATTTTCAAAGAAAATTAAATTTTCAAAGTTGATAAACTCTTTTCAAAACCACATATCCAAATGTAATTTTACATGTAGATTCCAAATATGACATCAGTTTGACTGAATTGTGAATTTTTAATGACGTAAATCAAGATTATTTCTACTCGCATCTGGGATATTAAAGAGGTAAGAAGCAAAATGTTTGTAAAAAATTAAAAAATTTTTTCAGAATATTTTTGATTATTTTTCTACACCAGGCCTCGCGCTTAACTTTTTTTAACAGGTAGTTGTTTCACTACTTAGGCCAAAGGACTTGGATTATTGGTTTTGCGTCCGCGTGCGTGTACAGTTTGACCAAAAGTAAAAAAAGCAAACACAAACATTTTTACCCTAAAACATCTAAAATTCCCTGGGAAATTCCCATAAATACAACATTTCGTTCAGTACAGTACTAAAACCAAGATGGCAGCCTCCATGTCACATTTGGTTTGTGTGAAAATCAATGGAATAATTGACTATTTTGCCATGGAATTGGGTGGGAAGACCACTGGTAGTACAATATTTGAAGGAATGGTCATTTCCTCTAGACAGTCGACTATAGATTGTACTACAGGCCCGCCGATCAAAAGATTTAAAAGGAAAATTAGTGAAAACTGTAAATTTTTCAATTTTGTTTTATTTTTGTGTTTGTTTTTTTCACCTTGCTTGCATGATGATATTCAATTTTAAAAGGACGCAAAACCAATAATCCAAGTCCTTTGGCCTTAGTGAATTTTCCAGGTAGCTATTTGAGAGAACCAGATAGTGAAGATTTCGATCTTTATTCTTATGACTTACCAGCGCAATAATAAGATATTACACTGTAGTGATCTCCCCAGCAGCAATTGCGCTGCACCCACTTGAGATTTTGGTAATAGGCATGCACCCACCTGAGAATCAATTTGCACCCACTTGAAAATGAGACAAACATGAAAAATACTAAATAGGCATATTTTTCCAAATTTGGTCTAAATTGTGAAATAAGAATTTTGCACCCACTTGAGATAAAATCCTGGGGAGAACACTGCACTCTATTAGATATATGGAAGAAGTAAAAAATCCCCGGGAATTTCATGTATGGCAAAGTTTTCTTGCTAAAATATGACTAATTTGCAACATCAGAACGGAGTATAATAATGGAATGGATTGTTATTGGAGAGTTTACGGTAAAGATCGCTAAATGAACCAAGAATCAATAAACAAATAAAACCAGTAAACAATATTGCAAAATTCCCTAGTGGAGCCCCGCGAATTGAATGATATGTTCTCCCCGATTATCTTTATTATTTCCGCTAGAGACCGTTCGATATCGATCTAATATCATACTGAAAGATATTTGTTTAATGATAGATCTTCATTTTCCATGTTAAAGTCGTAAGAATAACAAGAAATGTTAGAAAGAAAGAGGAAACGTCAAACTAAAGTTCATGACCTTGACCGTCATGTTGACATGCGCAAAAAAGCTGCGCGAAAGACTACTTGGTTGAATGAGGTAACAACTCTAAATTTGAACATTTCTTTCATTCATTTCAGCCTATTTTGAGATAATATTAGTTTAGAATTGTGTGAAAAGGACCCACTGATACATATTTATCAGGAGGATGCATCGAATTACAGCATGTGTCATTTTTATCACGTTTTACAGTTTAGTGTGAGTACTCTATTATCGCTCACTAAATTTCTCAGAAGTTCAATCTTTTTTCTTACCGAATCTTCGGGTCTGGCTGTCTGGAACAAGCGAAGTTAGCTAATTGGAGGAAATGACAAGTAGTGTTCTGGGAAAACAGGTAGCGAATCGCTACCTTCGCAACGCTAATTTCGAGGCCTGTACGCCAGTGATTAATCGGTAAAGGTACAGTTTCAAGATGCAGTAATACCCGGCACCATTTTCCAATGCCGTTCCGAGCTCTAATGTGTATCTAGACATTATTGGAAAGTATGAAGTCTAAAATCACCATGGTCTGGGAATGGTGATACCATTTATTTATGGTGAGCACTGTAAGTCTTATTTTTCAAAGATCAAAGTCATCAGAAAAACAATTCGGAACACTGTACTGACATGACACCCAATGACCTCCTCATCACCAAGTTTTATTAGAAAACAGTTTGAAGAACACTTACCAGTCTTGCAAGAGACAGGGGAGGGCGATTGCTCTTGCTCATGAACAATCTTCTCAACACAATTTTGTTGAACTTGGCATTTGTACGACGAGCCAAGAAACGGTATAACTGGAAAAAATGAAGCAATATTGTAAAATAACTGTTGCGTTAATAACTTACATTATTCCAATTCCCATCCCAATGTGTCTCGGAATAGCTTATCCCGTTCCCGGACTATGGTCCTGTGAACATCTCAATCTTTTGCCTGTGCGATTACAACATGGGAGAATTTTTTACTGATCTTACACTTCAGATACCTACTTCAATAGATTCCTTGGTAATTTAGCATTCTTTTCGTGTAGTTGAATCCACAATTGTCTGGGTTTATCGGCAGAACGAAGACATTTTCGTTTTTGATCGCAATATTTGCGTGTAACATTTAACTTATTTCAACCGTCAAATTCCTCCATATTGGTACTTCCGGGCTACATCCGGGACAGCCAAACGGGGGATTCCCCTTTTAAATCTAACCGCCATTTTGAAAAGTGATGGAATCTCTCTCGATGAAAAAGAGAAAATGTTCCCGTTCTGCCGATATACCCAGACAATCGGCGGTTCCAATATATTAGAAGTTACATCTTGAGTTCTATAATGCATTGAGGTAGGTATCTTAGGTGTAAGGGGCGTAGATAATTCTCCCAAGTTGTAATCGTACAGGCAAATGAATGCGCTCAGTGCAGGACTATAGTCCGGGAACGGGATAAGGAATAGCCACTGCATATAACATATTTTTACATTCCCCATTCATTATTTTATCAAAAATAGATCTATTTCAAAAATCATGAAATATAAGAAATATCAGCATAAGGAGTTTGAGTTTAAGTTTTGTTCATAACTGTTCACTGCACATGTGTTATTTACATCTTTTACATGATGTAGAGCACTAACTAGGCTATCGGAAACTAAAATCACGAGACCACAACTTCATTGCACAACATAAGACTACTACACATCTGATATTAGCGACATTTAGATTAGTTTCAACAGAGTAATGTAGCAAACAGGAAAGTGCAAAATTACCTTGACCAGAAGCCGAAGATAAATATCCTGACTTTTGGGTTCCGTCCTGTGGACCTTTCGGTCTTTTTTGTGGCAGATGTCGATACCCTACAATAAAAATCAAACATCGAATGAAAAATAATGTTTCATCATTGATATAACATAAATATAAAGACAAATGAACATTTGATTATCGAGATATTGTTGGATTTTTGACAACAAAACGTAAAATTCCTCACCATCTTCGAAGATGGCCGGAAAAAGGAAGTAGCAATGCATTATGGGGCTTACCTTGAGTAGCATAAAACCTTATAAAAATATTGAATCAAAGCACTTCTTTATTCCAAATTCAATGCTTTGACATCTTTCGAAACACAAACCTTGAACATTCTAAATACAATATCACTATTTCCTTTCTTGAACAATTCTTGATAAATGCCGAGAATAAACACAATCATGGGACATGACAGTTGAAGCATAGCCCTGCATAGTGGCTCTATAGATAGTGCATAGCCTGTTGTCCCGACTCGGTTGGGCCCCGTTTTACACTAAGTTACAAATGTGTTTAAAACGTGTGATTGATGTGTTCACAGTTGATGTCATAAAATTGTGTGTTTAAAATTAAAAAGTGAGGATCTTGTAAGATGTAATCATGTCACAGCAGTATGTTAGAATGGATCATTGGTGTTTAGAACGCCGCCGGATGTTCCGAGATTGTGTTTAGCCCGGCGAACTGATGCTCTAACCGTGTTTAAATTAATAATCTAAGATTGTGTTCAAAATTCAAGATCTTTTAAGACTATGTTTAAAGTTCATGTTTGAGATGAGATTATATTCAGAACAAACGGATAGTCTAGAATTGTATTCTTTGATTGCGTCTAAATGGTTGTTCTATGATTGTGTTTCAACAAGGCATCAAATTCAAATATCACTAGCCTACTATTTATGTTTTAAGATTCGATTGTATTTGAAATTGGTGTTAGAATGTGTCTAAAATACATTTATATACAGCTCATATCAAGATGGGGCTCCCCCACCCCTTCCCCCCGTGCCCCCCACCCATCGGTCCCCAACATCATAAGGTTGCTGCACAAGATACCTCATCATCCACTCAGCGCAACACAATCGCAACTGGCAAAAAAGTCACGATAACTGCTACCCTGCCGCAAATAAATCGCAAATATAACCGTGCCATTGTTATCTAGTGTCAAATGTGTCAATCTAGGCGTGAAGGAGTTTTACGTAATGACACTCTTGGCCAAGGTCAACTTGAATGTATATTTTCGCTCGAAATAAACGCCCATGGGGATGAAGGAAATGAGAAATCACATTGATCCCGTTTGTTTAGTCTAATGCCAATCGGTATTAGTATTTGTTGATTGGATTTCGATGAAATAATTTAAACATATACGGTGGAATATTGGAACTTTACTGAAATAGAAAGGCGCAACCGTCCTTCCCTCACGATACTTTTATTTCAAAGAAAATAAAAAACGTCCAGGAGCTAAATCACTAATCCGCTTTCCACACTCCAAGGAAAAAGTATTTGAAGTTTGAAATATTTTTGATTGTCACATATTGTCATACATCATTAAAGGAGTACAGGGTGGGCCAAAATAAACGCCACCTTTTTTAAAACACTATACTTTATTTCCAAACCTAAATAATCAAATGTTGCGGTTATATAGTGCCAGAGGTCCAGAGTAATAAAATAATGGAAAAGGTCCTTCAACCTACCAGCTTTAGTTGGGCACTTGTTCGAGATTGAGATACCATCTCCTAGAAACCTCCCCATAATCACTGGGGTTTGCATCAGGACTATTAGACTATCGTCAGTCATGGTGCACCACATTTTTGAATGAGACGCTGGTGACATATTTTATTCCAGTATAAGTGTACAATTCATTTGGTATGCAAATTATAATTTTACAATTTTGGATCATAAATCCGGGTTACAGGATATTTAAGAAAATTGGCGTTTTGGCTCACCCTGTAGTTGAACACGCTCTCATCCAAATGTGTGAGAGCGTCCATTCAGTTCACTGCTCTCTCACCCGAATCTGAGACCATCGTAAATAAATATTGGATGGAGGGGTGTATATAAGACATGATAAGACAAGCTACTTGAATTTATTCTTATAACTACAAATTTTCCCATTTTTCATTCTCCAGAGATATAATAATAACATCCAGTTTCTTACTGGAGTACTGAGTTTAGTTTTTTCAAATACACGAGTTCTTGTGAATTTGTTCCATCGTAAAGACATATAACTCCCCTCCCCCTCCATCCACTCCCCCTCCGTCCAATATTAATTTATTTATATTATTTTTGGTATGACGCATGGAAACTAACTTTAAAAAGTCAGCAATGTCATTAGTGTTGTGCTAATAACGTCCCTTATACCTATTTATTACAGGTCGTGTAGACCATTGTTGCCTGATTTATAGCAAAAACATTGACTTTTGCACGTTGGTGATGATGCGCCTTTTTTAATAGATCTCATATCTTAGAAGCGAATCAGTTTAAAACAATACTAGAAGACCTAACATATTTTGCCATGCACTGGGCCTATTCATTTAGTAATTCAGTTGTAAATTTTCTCTTGAAAAAATAAATCTCCCAAATGTGTTGACTTTTCTTGCAGAAATCGCCTACTCCCCCTCCATCCATTTTGTACGATCACCGGGCGTGGAAGTACGATCTACTTAGAAATAAACCCAAAGAACGTAGAACTTAGAACTTAGTTCAGTGATCGTTATACGTTAAAAAGTGTTTTGACTGAAATAGTCCCGTTCTATATCATTTAAAAGTGAGACTCATTTCTAGTGGAGTCAGTTATGACATTAAAACCCTTGAATTGCACTTACTATATACATGGCACCATTTTTTGAGATAAGTATATTTAAAGTGTCTCACATATTCGATGCAAACATGTTAGTCTTCTTTACTGGCCCCCTTGCTGTAACAAGGAACCCAAAACACATTAAAACGTAAACATAAACCAATTAGTCACTTCACTATGAAAGTGAGGGGTGTACGCTGTGTGCATGGACTAACACAATATCAGTGGTCATTTACTGTGTCAACTTAGTAACCCTTGCATATCGTGCTCACTCAAGTATTGAATAATTTTTTTATGATCTAAATGTTTGTGGTTTATAAAAAAAATGTGATACATTTTAGTTAGAAATACATTAATTAATATATTCATTCAAACAGCACTAGAATGCGGGAAGAAAGAGCAATGGTGACAAAATGCAGACAGAATTTTCCGTAAGGGTTTCAAACATTTCTGAACACAATCATACATGTACTTCATGTGTACTGTTATTTTTAGTGCTGTATTTATAGATATAATTTCACGTATTAAAATCATATTTTCCAGCAATGACTTCGAATTCGGAACAACACCCATATCACATTTTCTTCAATGACTCCAAACATGTGTAAACATTGACCATGTGCATATAAATTCAGATTTCACGAGCTCTTTAGCAACTCCGAGATACTTGCACTTGTAAACAACAATCAGAAGCCTGCTTACATTTTAGTGTGTTGCATTGAGGTCCTTAAATATTCGTTCAAGATTGAACTAGATTTAACCAAAGAGATTTTTTAGTATATCATATTAAAAGGCAAATTGAAGAGACGTGTACTGTGTTGGCAGTTATCAACACCCATTGTAGAAACGACAAAATTGCAGAATATTTTGAGAAGGTATACATGTTTGGTTTCTAAATACGATGATTTTTGGATAATTCTCCAATCTAGGCGTCGGCTTCAGAGGTAGGCTAGGTAGGGACTTATTAAGCTCACATGCATTGCAGCTTACAGTCTCATTATACAGTCAGATCGCTAGTGTATCCCTCTAAAGGATGTGTCCAGATACTAGAATTATAGTATCTGATCAACTGCAAATTGACTCTAGACTATATCCTGCAGATGTGGCATTTTTTGAAAATGTACTGAAAATGTCAAATGAGCCTATATACCTAGTATACCTAGCCAACATATGTTCAAATTTGGTGTTAGGGAGATGTGTACTTTTTGGAATCTTTTAAAGCAGCCGTCTTTATATGTCACATGTTATTTCCAGGAATACATAACTCATTTAATATACGATGTACATCTTTCACATTTGCACAAATAGTGCACCGAGATACCCAGAAAAGAAATAATATTTCATATGCCTCCAATTGCAACAGTTGTTCCTGGCACAATCATGAGTATGTTATTAACTTGCACAAGGATCTTGGAGTTGTACTTTTAGCTATAATGCATCGTGTCATCATGTAAGCAAGATGCTGATTGGTTCATAATTCACGGCGCTAAAATGAACTCGACGGGCGTATAGATGTTTTTCAACGGGTGTTAGATACTGTCTTGACGCCCGCTATTGAACATTTTGACGCCGTTAGTTTACGCCTGTATTTGTTTTAACGCGTATAGAATTCACTTCTTAACGGGCGTAATTAACGCTTTGACGGGCGTAATTAACGCCTACACAGGCGTAATTAACGCCTACACGGGCGTAATTAACGCCTACACACCCGTAAACAACGCATGTATTCTTTATACTAATAGGCCAACCATATTCGAGTACCTCATACACCCCTGCATGGATTTGAGTTGGATTCGCCTTTTATACGTGAGCCGACACACTCGCAAACGCTGATTGGATAAAGATTGCGAGAATCTTTAATACATATATTTTTGATATCTAACGAAGTGGTGTTGAAAAGTGGCCCAAGTTGATGATAGCAGGCATCGAAAACTGTGCACATTTACATTGAGCTCCATGATAAATCAATTTTCAAGTCCCCCTGCAGAACAGTTCTAGAGTAATAATGCCCATATCCCTACTATGTTATAATAACATGATTATATTCAAAATAAGAAGGGTTAAATCTTTTCTTTTATCTAGTTCAAAAGATACTGGCGTTTGAATTTTGGAAAATCCCCATTGGCTGTCATTATAAACTGCTACCAACATGGCTTTACTAAAGTGTCATTTTCTCAAAAAGTCCACTATGGAATTTACTAATATTGTAGATTTTGATAGCTAATGTATTAGTTTAAAGAAAATCAAACAGACACATTTCTGAAAATTTCTTATTTTTGATATATCTAGCCGTTAAAAACTATAAAAAATATATATATTGAGCGCCATGTTAATTTATCAATCTTCAGAAGACCCCCTGCAGAACAGTTCAAAGGTGATAAAGCCCATATTCCTAAGATGTTACAATAACATGATTATCTTACAAATAAGAAGGGTTACATTTTTTGCTATCAATATGGCTTAATTTAAGTGTTCTTTCTGAAAAAGTGCAGTTATAAAGTTTTCTAATATTATAGATTTATATAGTTAATATATTGATTCAAAAGAATCAAAACAGTTACATTTGTGAAAGTATCTTATTTTTAATATATTGAGCCAAGTTGAAGATTGATAAATTAACATGGGGCTCAATATAGTTTTTTACATTTTTTTAGCAGCTAGATATATTAAAAATAAGAAATTTTCAGAAATGAGTCTGTTTGATTTTCTTAAAATCAATATATTAACAATAGAAATCTACAATATTGGAAATTATGGAGCTCCTCCGCACCCAATATTTAGAGGGGGTTCATATCTGAAAAACATTTCCGAATTTTTATAAAATCACACAGATGCAAAAATAATTTGTATAGATAGTGTACCTTGAACACCATTTTTTATGAATGCTGGGGACTCAGTATTAAGGATGTTCCCTGGTCAGATAGGAAAATATTCAATAGTATTTAACTTTTTCTCAAAAATGGTTTTCTGGGATTCTCACGGGCAACAAAGAATATTAAAACTTTAAAAACCATATGTTAGTGTGCTTTTTTCTGAGCAAGAGGCCTCTAAAGTGTCAATATTTGACAAAAGTGGGCGTGGCACTTTCTCATTGAAACCCATGTTAAAAATCAGGTTTTCACCCCAAAACACACTTTTGAATATTTAACTTTTTCTTAAACTCACAGAAACACTTAGTTATGCTATGTACTTCACATTTTGAAAAGAAAAATTAGGGGTTGGTGTTCATCGTTTTCAACTTCGTCCAGGGAACATCCTTAAAAGGATAATTTCAAAATATATAGGTCTGGGAAAGGTTTAAGGCACACTGCGTCGCTATCGAATGAATTGCGCTACTATTTTCACAATTGTATTGATATTTGGTGTCAAATACACATATATTGATATATTTGAAGTCCCAAAACGGCTTAGTTTCAGAAATATCCCAAATTTAAATTCAAAAATGACAGTTAGCTCCGTACGGGCACCCTCCGCTCATTTGCTCCGCACCCAATATTTCCCACAGGCTCTGTCTGCATAGGGTGTTATTTTGAAGATGATCATGCGATTGTAACATCCTAGGGATATGGGCTTCATCACTTTTGAACTGTTCGCAGGATATATCAAAAATAAGAAATTTTCAGAAATGTATCTGTTTTATTTTCTTTAAATCAATATATTAACTATCAAAATCTACAATATTTGAAAATTCCATGGTGGACTTTTTTAGAAAAGGGTACTAAGTAAAGCCACATTGATAGCGGTTTATAATGGCAGCCAATGGGGATTTTCCAAAATTCAAACGCCAATATATTTTGAACTAGGTAAAAGAAAAAATTTAACCCTTCTGATTTTAAGGATAATCATGTTTTTGTAACATACTTGGAATATGGGCTTTATTGCTCTAGAACTGTTATGCAGGGGGTCTTTTGAAGATTGATAAATTAACATGTCCAGGGGATGAGTTGTCTAGGGGATGAGATGTCCAGGGATGAGTTGTCTAGGGGATGAGTTATCTTGGGGATGAGTTGTCTAGGGGATGAGTTGTCTAGGAGAGGAGTTGTCCAGGTGATGAGTTGTCCAGATGATGAGATGTCCAGGGATGAGTTGTCTAGGGGATGAGTTATCTTGGGGATGAGTTGTCTAGGGGATGAGTTGTCTAGGAGAGGAGTTGTCCAGGTGATGAGTTGTCCAGATGATGAGATGTCCAGGGATGAGTTGTCTATGGGAGGAGTTGTCCATAAGCCGAGATAGCAAGTGAGACAAAAAATGAATGATTCTGCTTCAGGTTTAATGAAATTGGGTTGTTAAGTTATATTGAAAAATCAGAGAGGTCAGCAATATCAAAATTAGAAATCACTAAAAAATATCTTAGGAATAACAAAACATTAAATTCAACTACGTAGAGAATAGATATTTATTGAGACAGTGCGGTATTACATAAATCTTCATAAACTGCATATATGATATACTAATACCCTAATACCATAGAGGAACAGGCAGCACTCATTTTGTCAATAGACTGATTATGTATAGCAACACTAGAGACAATACTTCTGATTCATGATCAAATTCATGTCAGACAAAATAACTTCAGATGACAAATTATATAACATAACCACTCAGTTATCACTGCTGTTCATGCTCTAGAAGTTGATCTTTAGACTATAGTGGTTCATCTATATTCTTGCTGGGCCTGTAGGTAGTTGCAATGTCAACCAGTAGCCTGATGTTCCATCCATCCGAAAAAGCTATGTAAGAATTAAGTAAGTAAGAATTATGTAAGTGAGTGCTATCTAGTAATGAAGCATATATGGTAACACTGCCAACCTACAGGGTGATCCAGAAGTAGCATCAAAGATGTTGTCTTTTCAATACAACTGTTTGAGGAACATGTGCTTCAAGTTTCAAGAAGATTGGACCAGTAGTAGTGAAATGGCAGCCTCTTTGACATTTCTTTTGGATCACTCAATCAGGGGTTTGAACTCGTATATCTCATATATCTATTGTTATCATGGTTTCAGACAATGGCCAATACTTTCATGCATACCCCACTGAAGTACCAACCATGGGGAAGGGACTACAGTGTTTTGTATGATCCAGTATATTTTATTTAATCTGTACCAACCATAGGAAAGATTCAAACTTTTGTTATATGTCACATTCCTGTAAGTTCCAAAGGTATGTTTTAGATTGCTGGTGTCAATGTGGTAGCCTGACATTAGATTGGTGGCGTCAATGTGGTAGCCTGACATCCGTTGATAAACAGGGTTTGTTTGTTTGTAAATATCAATCTTTTCCAGTTGATTAAGTTAATACATTGTATACATGTATCGCATATAACATAAAGGGCAATACATTTTTACAAACTTAGGGTTTACAAAAAATATTTTTAACCTCATTCTCCATTTGATGGGCCTGATACATATATATATATTTGTATATTATAAAGAAAAGTCACCTCTTCTCTGTTTAATGATATGTGTTGTATATTTTGTAAAATATCTATAAAACTATACTATAGAAAAGCAGATTCCTTATTGTGTTTTAAAATATAACAGTAAAAGTTCTATAAGTAAAAAATACATCTCTATAACAATGATTATCTTTTCTAAGATCATATAATTTGGGAATGTAAACAGTAAAGTAATACATAAAGACAGTATATATACATATATACAGTATATGAGCAAAATACATTTGCATCAAAACATACATTTATCATTGATAAGATATACATTATTCAGTCTATAGTCACCAAAAATGGAAAAGATCAATATTTCTAATTTTCAATTTCTATACTAATCTATGTTTTATAAAAGAGAATTGAATTTCACAGCTAGTTAGTCACATTATTTTTTAGAAACAGTTACCTTGTTAAGGAATCAAAATATACAATCATACATATACAATAGGTTGGTCAAGATCATGGTACAATCATACATATACAATAGGTTGGTCAAGATCATGGTACAATCATACATGACAATGAGTTGATTAACATAAGGGTACAATCTAACATGTGCAATTACATGTAGTTAATAATCATATGTAAAGTAAATGATAGATGTACAATAAGTTGTTAGAGATTATGTAATCTAAATCATATATGTAATAAAAGTAGTTGTCAGATCCCCATGCCTTCTTTCCACTTCCTTCTAATTCACTATATTAAAGTACATAGTAAATATTCACTTGAACATTTGTATGGCCACTTCACTTCACTGCACATTGATAGTATAAACTAAGGATTCCTAGCACCTCATACATAAAAGTTCTAGGACAAATATGCTTTTGTTTCAAACAGGATTATTAAGAATATGAATGGATACAAATGTCACATTATATCATTCATTTATATCCATGCATTGACTTTTCCTAATTGTTACATGTTTTCTAAACTTTTTTTCACCATGTTCATCTTGCAAATGGTGATAGTGTTTTCCTATTCTTACTATTTCCCTCCATCCATGTGTGTCCAGATTTATGCAAATTGTGCAATCAGCAATACAAACACAAGAGAAAAGCTTGCTATTACTTCGGGCACACCCGCTGAAAATATAAAATTTTCAAATTTAAGTAAAACACAGAAAGAAAATGAACATACTGATGCTAGAAAAATGAGATGTCTTTACTAATTAATTCATCAAGTCATATGCACCATTGTAACTACATGGATGTTAAATGAAAATTGCCTATAATGGAATATACATGTATAATGATCGCTTTTTTATTATTGGTGTCACAATCTCTAATATCATACTTAAATAGAAAGCCTCTTACATGTGCCCTCATTCTCTTTTATAAGCTCTGCATTGACCCCATACTCAGCTATCAGGAGAGCATTACGCTGGGCAACACTTAAGCCCTCAGTGCTGGATACAGCATTAACCTGCACCTCATCTAGGGACTCCAGCTGGCTAGCAGACATTGCCTGAAAAATAGCAATATCATTAGAAAACATCAGTCATGAATGTACACAATAAGGCATAGTTCATCCATTTTGACTATTTCAACCTCTGTCAAACACATATGGAAAATGTATATTTATTATGGCCTTTAATTTTGCAAACACAAGCAACAAAGGCAAAGTGGAGAGACGAAAGTATTTGTTTCATTATTTTTACAATATGTCTGATTTATGAGGTTTAATAATGCATTTAAATTGTGCTAATGAATGGACTGGTTTATTATAGATGGAAGGGTTTGCTATTATACTGTAGCTATATCCCAACCCTACTTAGACTGACAATTACCTGTAGTACTTCCTTGGGCATGTGCTTCAGAGCTGACGACTGGAGACCATTCAGTGTTTCATTGGACAGAGCCTTTACCTCGCAATCATCAATACCAGCTACAATTTAAGAGAAAACATTCAATCTCTACTGAGCCTGACAAAGTGACCTCTATATACATCCATTATAAGATATTAAAGGGACAAAGTGCGTAAATGAAGTCTCACTTTTGATCTTCATAGTATTTCCAATGGATTAAGAAGTACCTGATCTTTCATTTGACACCAAAAACAGCTCAAACAGACCACATCAGAGTTGACACTAGATCATGAAAAAATACTTTGATCTATCAATTTATATATGTCAAGTTTTTAGCAATGCCATAGAAAGATGGCATTGTTGTTTGCATTAATTATCCATTCATTTTTGATAGGATTTTCAACCATGCGCCATCTTTTATTCCAAGAGTTATTTAAAAACATACACTTTGTAAAAAGTGGTAATTCACTTCTTTTGATCTCTGAACTGAAAATGCTGTTTTCTATGCAAGTAATTTTTTTCACTTCAGTATTGATCCAAATTAAAGTTTTTATCATATTTGATTGACTGTGTGAGTGACATATCTCAAATGATATTTTGTCCTTTTTCCTTCAAAAATAGGCGCATTGCCTGTTTAAGTTAGTGAGTCATCAGATTTGTAATACAAACAACATCGCCATCTTTCAATGACACTGATAAAAAATTGATATATAAAGCCTGACAGATCGAAAACATTTTTTGATTAATTATTGTAAGCTTTGATGTGTTCCGTTTGTGCTGTTGTTGGTGTCAAATGAAAGATAAGGTTCTTATCAATACATTAGACATTCTATAGAATTCGAATGTAAGTCTTCATTTTGCCCAAAAACATTGAAAATATGCAAAGTGGGGCTTTAATAATGATGTTTAATTCATAATATATGCATAATTTCACATATTACATGTACACTGTAGTTTACTTTATATACATTGTATTTTAGGTCAATCATGTAATCTGTTAGATGGCTGCACTGGAATGTTTACCATTGTGCCACTGTTTTAAAAGTGAATAACAAATAAATAAGTAAACCTGCAATAATGCCAGCATCAGCAAGTACAGAAACGTCCCAGCCAGACACAGGGCCATTTATGTCAGTATGGATTATACGACGTTTCATAGCCTTCAGATGAGCCAAAGGACATGTCTTCAAACTCCCCAGTACAGCAGTAGAAGACCTAGAATATCAAGTATCTTACATCTGGTGTTAAATGATAGAGCATTTGTATTATATTTGCAAATGCTATTCTATAGATCTCTTCTTGGTGGATATAGATAACAAAATGATTGAGTTTGTTATTCATCAACATTAGCAGAGGTTAGAAAAATATTCAGAAAATCAAGATGATCAGTCATAAAATTCAAACACAATGTAGCTGTAAAATTTGCAAGCTAGCTTACTTGAATTCTGCAGTGGGTATAGCCTCAATCTCAGCTGCACTCAAACCGCACACAAAGTGTTGCATTATGCTTAGATGGTCCTTTGTGATGTCACTTCCACTACTAATTGAACGTTGAGACTTGAATCTATTTGCCAAGGCATTCAACTGAATAAAAAAATATAATGAAAAATAGTATCTTAACAATTCCTTCTAACAGTGATAAAGTACATTTGTCACTAGTTTCAACAAGACATGTGCACTACAGGATGACCAAAACCTAATCAGTTCGATGGAAAGAAATATCCCTGAAACTTTAAAATCAACCCATGAAATGGTTTGCATTGGAAATGTATAAAAAAGACTCAAAACCAAAGCAGTTTGAGATTTTCATACAAAGAGCTTTGAAAATTTGAAATAAATTCATCAAATGGTTCTCCTGGACAAAATTAAGATACTCATCGAATCATTGCTCCTTTGCGAAAGCATGGAGCCACCTATTGGCAGTATATAGTGGTTTCAATTAACTGATTGAGCATTAACCGGTTAACCGGGTGTTTTTACCGGTTAAAGTCGGTTAACTGGCGGGAAATTTGAACTGATAATTCCAAATGAAATCTTCATCTTCGATCTTGAAAGTTGAAAAAAATTGGAAAAATGATATATCGGCGTTTATTTTTTACATTCGTCAAGCTTTACTCTATTCATACACTACCTGACAACAGAAACAACGAGAATTGCAGCTGATTAGTGTTTATTTTAATTTGCTCACTACCAAAGCTAGGCTTTGACCTTTGACATTTTGGCGACATTGATAGACAACAATAACAAAACTGACGAATTAAAAAATGCATATAATTTATTTATGAAATTGTTTTGCAAAAATTTTGTAAAATTAAAGGAATTATCTGGCCTATGAGTTGATTACACATGGCTGACACTTGAAAAACAATCAGATTAACATGCAAAGTAAGGGGTTAAAGTTGCTGATTGGATGTTTGTAAGGAGTTATCGGACCTATCACATGTATGAGTAGCTCACATGAAACTGATGCTTGAAAAACAAACATGCATGCATGCAAAACTTAACATGCAAAGTAAGTGTGGGAAAGCAATGTGGCAGGGATTAAAGTTGCTGATTGGATGTTTGTAAGGAGTTAATGGACTTATGACATGTATGAGTAGCTTACGTGAAACTGACACTTTAAAACCAAACAGATTAACATGCAATATAAGCGCGGGAAATAACAGAATTATACACGGTCAACTAACCACCCATAAAAACGCAGACCGGTCAAGGCATTATCGGCGGTTAACCGGTTAATACTTGACACCTCTAGCAGTATACAACTATCTTTATGCGACTTATATTCTATAGATTCACATTAAATGTGCTATTACTCTCACAAAAACGGAACCCAATAACACTCACTTGATCAGTGCTCCAACCCGAGAGGCCACCAAGTCGACTTGCAACATCATCACTTGTCAAGTCCAGGCATGCAATATGGTCAGTCGTTAAGGCCAAGGATAGTTGGTTCAGTGATAGAAGTTGTAACTCACCTAAACCACAGATGTCGTCACTAGCTAGATCCTGAAAATATTAATTGGAACAAAGTTCATATCAAAGGTGCAGTGAGGTGTTGGAAAGAGTGGACTTGGAGCTTAAGTGCTGAAAAAGTTGACTTGAAACTAAGGTGCTGTAGAGAGTGAACTTTGAGCTAAGATGCTGGATAGTGACCTTTGAGCTACAGTGTTAGTTAATGTGGACTTTGAGCTATGGTGCTGAAAAAGTTGACTTGGGCTAAGGTCCCTGATAGAGTGGACTCTGGGCTAAGGTGTTTGATAGAGTGGACATTGAGCTAGGATGCTGAGTAGAGTTGACTTTGGGCTAAGGTGCTTGATAGAGTGGACTTTGAGCTAGGATGCTGAGTAGAGTTGACTTTGGGCTAAGGTGCTTGATAGAGTGGACTTTTGAGCTAGGATGCCGAGTAGAGTTGACTTTGGGCTAAGGTGCTTGATAAAGTGGACTTTTGGCTAAGGTGCTTGATAGAGTGGACATTGAGCTAGGATGCTGAGTAGAGTGGACTTTGGGCTAAGGTGCTTGATAAAGTGGACTTTGGGCTAAGGTGCCTGATAGAGTGGACATTAAGCTAGGATGCTGAGTAGAGTGGACTTTGGGCTAAGGTGCTTGATAGAGTGAACTTTGAGTTAACATGCTGAGTAGAGTTGAATTTGAGTTCAGGTGCTAAATAGAGTGGACTTTGAGCTAAGGTGTTGAACAGATTGGAGTATGGAGTTTGAGATAAGGTAGAAAATAGAGTGAACCTTGAGCTTGATAGAGAATAAAATGGATGGACCTGAGATCCCATAAATGTTTCCAATTAATCATAATCTCGTGGGTTTCAATTTCTTTATAAGCAGAGTTTTTTCTTCATTCATCTTATGATAAATATTGTGCTTTCTGATATTCATATGTTTAACTTGTACACTTACTGCTTCAATCTTTTCAAGGAGCAGTGATCTCTGTGCCTCGGACCATCCATTTATAGAACCTAGGTCAGGCAGACACTCTTCCAATACAGCAGTTAAGATATCTTTAAGCTCCTCATCAGATGATTCTGTTATACCCTCCCCCATCTGTTTGATATCAGGACATGTCCAGGTACTTGCATCTACAAACAGCAAGAATAAAGTTTTTACCAATAGATTTTATGCCATTAATTTGTTTAAACATTAACGGTGTCTCTCAATGTAGAATTTACAAATTACATACATGTAGTATACAATAGAATGTTAACTAGAGAACAACAACGCCAAAGCGTAGCAAATCCCATCGAACAGCCGTGGCTGGTATTTTTACAAACAAAGTATATAGCAAAAGTGGCAGCCATTTTTCAAAATGGCTACTTTCTACCAAAAGTGTCATTAGACAGTGTGCCATGCTTATAGTATTCACATACAAAATATGAACAAAATCGCTCCACTACTTTTCGAGTTATAGTAAATACGTTAAAATGGTGGCCATTTTTCAAAATGGCCGTCTTCTACCAAAAGTGTCAATAGACAGTGTGCCATGCTTTAAGTATTCACATACCAAATATGAAAAATTGCTCCACTACTTTTCGAGTTACAGCAAAAATCGTAAAATAACGAGTAAAGGCCGCCATTTTTCAAGATGGCTGCCATGTGCTTCTTTTATATCTACATTTCTAGCTTTATTAATGTCCTATATAATTTTTTTACATTTAAAACATATTGCTATTAAAGTTTTACATATTGCACCTAAATTACTGTAAAATCGGCACTAAAAATGGCCACCATTTTTAAATAAGCAGCCATTTTGAAAATCGCCTTTCAAACAGAACTTCTACGGTATATGTATACAAAATACGAACAAAATCGGGCCAATGGTATTTGAGTTATTGCCCGGACGTACGTATGGACAGACAGATGGACGGAGGCATTCCCTATTATCCCTCTGAACTTTGTTCGATGGGATAATAATCTATAAAGGAATAGTATGCATGCATTGGAGTGTGGGGGTAATAATAAAGTGTCTTGCTATGACAATCTTTCCATTAATAATCACTGGATTTTCTTTTCTGATAATACATGTATGTATAAGGACCTTTATAGCATGCTATTTTTTCTGGTTATTGAATTATGCCCTTTCTTAATATCAGCACCAATAACAGGATGATTTTCAAAAAAAGCAAATAATAAAGAGGTCAAAGGCCAAGAGAGAGTTACCATAGGCAAGGATGGGGCAATGGAACAAAGGCAACCAAAATTATTTCAATTAATTCAAGTACAAGGGGTGATCAACAAATAACGCAAATAGAGCCCTATCTCAGAAACTAATTGGAGTTAGTACACTAAACTTGATACATAGTATCACCAAACATTCATTCATATTTCCAGAAAGTTTAGGGCACAAACATTGATATATGCCAAAGTAACAGTTATGATAGTAACCCATGGTATGGGTACCTGAAGTAGGTCTTGGATATTAAGTAACAATAAGGATTTAGCATACAGTAACCCAAGTCGTGGGCACCTGAAACACCTCAAATATATGATGTCACAGTTTTTTAACAATCATTTTTAGACTGAACTCTTGCCCAGTTCATGTTAAGTAGTGACAGTCCTATCAACCATAACCAGCTGCTCTACTTCTTTAATCATCTCTGCTATGTGTGTGTTGTTTTTAGAGCACCTGTACGAGAAGCATCCTCAGCAGATCTTCTTGGTTTTTCAGAAATCGTTCTGTACCATCTGTAGACATTGCTTAGTCCATTTTCATTACCCAAGACTTATTCAGCATCTCATAAAGTTTTTTGCAGTGATATTTCATTCAAAATACAGCATTATATCAGTTCTCTCTGTCTTCTATGGAAGCCTGATGACCTGAAGTTTTCAATTCTACCATTTTTCAGTATGGCTGACTTGACTTTGATTTCCCTACTGCCTGTGGTTTCTGTCATCTTATCGTTGGGTATTGACATGTATAGCCTAATGACAAAGCTATTGTTGGGTAGGCATTATGAAATAACAATTAAAAGTAGATCACATCAATTAACAGAAACTTTTCAGAAATGATTTACACCCAAATAACATCAAATTTGTATGACTTAACAGTGTCTTTCAAAGTCATTTGGACAGACGTTCAATACCTTATTGTTTTGATTCACGGCCTGCTTCAGGTGCCCATACTACAGGTTTCTATGGCAACCGTAACTCTGACATAAAGTAATATTTGTGCCTCAGATTTTGTTGCAAGAATAATGAATATTTGGTGATACTACGTATCAAATTTGGTGTTCTAACTCCAATTAGTTTCTGAGATAGGGCTCTATTTGCGTTATTTGTTGATCGCCCCTTGTAACATACTTTTTGACCAAATGTGGTATTCAAATAATAAATGTAATTTCACTAGAAAAATATGAAGGCTAATATGCGGAGACATATGCTATACAGAAAATTGATCCACTTCTTATGAAAAGATCATGGAGAACCATAATAAACAAACTAAATGCTTGTTTTCTTGTTGGTTAAGTAACATGTTAATGACATCACATATTAATATAGAATCAACAGAGATTTGTGATGTAGTGATTATTTGTTTGTTTATAGTAATATGTGACTGATGTCATAGATAGCAATCACAATCACATCATTTGACAACTTGGCAGTTGCCTGGATGATTTGTCATATAAGTTAATGAAGGCGGGACTGAGGTCGCATGAATGGTCCAAGCCCAAGGGCACTGCCCAATTCATGGGAGCCTTGGTAAAAATTGATTAGTTAGTTTCTCTTTTTTTATTTGTGTATATTTTATAAAAATAATAAAAATGTCAACTACATACTATAATAGAATTTGGGTGCTGGTGTTTATGAAATATTCTGTGAATGAACATATACAGGTTGACAGAGGGGGATGAAATAATCTTTTTACCTCTGCGTCGTCTACGTGATGGATCAACAGAGATTGTTCCAACAATTGCCTCCTGGCACCTTTGCTTAAATGCCTTCACCCGGTCCTTACAGGAATTGCGGTCCTCATCTGAGATGTCACGTTCCTTTAAGACACGAGCCTCAGCCTCTTCAGAATCACTAGGCTCTAGCTGGTCAATGTATCCCCCACACAGTCTAGCCAGTTTGTCCTGTTACATAACAATTATAGCTGGTCAATGTATCCCCCACACATTCTAGCCAGCTAACATACTGTGACAATTATAGTTGGTCCATGTATCTCCTATACAGTACGGCTGGCACGGAAGGAAATTATTGTCCAAATCACCCAATTCTACCTTTGAAAATGGAGTCTTAAACTGCCTTCTCAAGTTCCGATATTTTTGGAATTAATCAATTTCTTTAAAGAACACTTGACAACTCACAATAGAGAACTGGAATGATACGAAATTAATAATTTAATTAATATAGAAATATTGAAAAGTTCACTTGTTTAAGTTGGTTCAAAGTCTGAAGGCTAAAGTTCCAAAATCTGTTCAGATTCCGTTCCAGCCCTACCACACATTCTATCCGCTTATCCTGTATTACATGGTCAATGAATCGTCCATACAGTCTAGCCAGCTTATCCTGTATTACATGGTCAATCAATGATCCATACAGTCTAGCCAGCTTGTCATGTATTACATGGTCAATGAATCGTCCATACAGTCTAGCCAGCTTATCCTGTATTACATGGTCAATGAATCGTCCATACAGTCTAGCCAGCTTATCCTGTATTACATGGTCAATCAATGTCCATACATTCTATCTGCTTATCCTGTATTACATGGTCAATCAATCGTCCATGCAGTCTAGCCAGCTTGTCCTGTATTGCATGGTCAATCAATCATCCATACAGTCTAGCCAGCTTGTCTTGTATTACATGGTCAATCAATCGTCCATACAGTCTAGCCAGCTTGTCCTGTATTACATGGTCAATCAATCGTTCACACAGTCTAGCCAGCTTGTCCTGTATTACATGGTCAATCAATCATCCATACAGTCTAGCCAGCTTATCTTGTATTACATGGTCAATGAATCATCCATACAGTCTAGCCAGCTTGTCCTGTATTACATGGTCAATCAATCATCCATACAGTCTAGCCAGCTTGTCCTGTATTACATGGTCAATCAATCGTCCATACATTCTATCTGCTTATCCTGTATTACATGGTCAATCAATCGTCCATACATTCTATCTGCTTATCCTGTATTACATGGTCAATCAATCATCCATACAGTCTAGCCAGCTTGTCCTGTATTACATGGTCAATCAATCGTTCATACAGTCTAGCCAGCTTGTCCTGTATTACATGGTCAATCAATCGTCCATACAGTCTAGCCAGGTTGTCCTGTATTACATGGTCAATCAATCGTCCATACAGTCTAGCCAGCTTGTCCTGTATTACATGGTCAATCAATCATCCATACAGTCTAGCCAGCTTGTCCTGTATTACATGGTCAATCAATCGTCCATACAGTCTAGCCAGCTATTCCTGTATTACATGGTCAATCAATCGTCCATACAGTCTATCCGCTTCCTGTATTACATGGTCAATCAATCGTCCATACATTCTATCTGCTTATCCTGTATTACATGGTCAATCAATCGTCCATACAGTCTAGCCAGCTTGTCCTGTATTACATGGTCAATCAATCGTCCATACAGTCTAGCCAGCTTGTCCTGTATTACATGGTCAATCAATCGTTCATACAGTCTAGCCAGCTTGTCCTGTATTACATGGTCAATGAATCGTCCATACAGTCTAGCCAGCTTATCCTGTATTACATGGTCAATCAATCATCCATACAGTCTAGCCAGCTTGTCATGTATTACATGGTCAATCGTCCATACAGTCTAGCCAGCTTGTCATGTATTACATGGTCAATCGTCCATACAGTCTAGCCAGCTTGTCCTGTATTACATGGTCAATCAATCGTCCATACAGTCTAGCCAGCTTATCCTGTATTACATGGTCAATCAATCATCCATACAGTCTAGCCAGCTTGTCCTGTATTACATGGTCAATCAATCGTTCATACAGTCTATCAGCTTATCCTGTATTACATGGTCAATCAATCATCCATACAGTCTAGCCGGCTTGTCCTGTATTACATGGCCAATCAATCGTCCATACAGTCTATCCGCTTATCCTGTATTACATGGTCAATCAATCGTCCATACAGTCTATCCGCTTATCCTGTATTACATGGTCAATCAATGGTCCATACAGTCTAGCCAGCTTGTCCTGTATTACATGGTCAATCGTCCATACAGTCTAGCCAGCTTATCCTGTATTACATGGTCAATCAATCGTCCATACAGTCTAGCCAGCTTATCCTGTATTACATGGTCAATCAATCATCCATACAGTCTAGCCAGCTTGTCCTGTATTACATGGCCAATCAATCGTCCATACAGTCTATCTGCTTATCCTGTATTACATGGTCAATCAATCGTCCATACAGTCTAGCCAGCTTGTCCTGTATTACATGGCCAATCAATCGTCCATACAGTCTATCCGCTTATCCTGTATTACATGGTCAATCAATCGTCCATACAGTCTATCCGCTTATCCTGTATTACATGGTCAATCAATGGTCCATACAGTCTAGCCAGCTTGTCCTGTATTGCATGGTCAATCAATCGTCCATACAGTCTAGCCAGCTTGTCCTGTATTACATGGTCAATCGTCCATACAGTCTAGCCAGCTTGTCCTGTATTACATGGTCAATCAATCATCCATACAGTCTAGCCAGCTTATCCTGTATTACATGGTCAATCAATCATCCATACAGTCTAGCCAGCTTGTCCTGTATTACATGGTCAATGAATCGTCCATACAGTCTAGCCAGCTTATCCTGTATTACATGGTCAATCAATCATCCATACAGTCTAGCCAGCTTGTCATGTATTACATGGTCAATCGTCCATACAGTCTAGCCAGCTTGTCCTGTATTACATGGTCAATCAATCGTCCATTCAGTCTAGCCAGCTTATCCTGTATAACATGGTCAATCAATCATCCATACAGTCTAGCCAGCTTGTCCTGTATTACATGGTCAATGAATCGTCCATACAGTCTAGCCAGCTTATCCTGTATTACATGGTCAATCAATCATCCATACAGTCTAGCCAGCTTGTCATGTATTACATGGTCAATCGTCCATACAGTCTAGCCAGCTTGTCCTGTATTACATGGTCAATCAATCGTCCATACAGTCTAGCCAGCTTATCCTGTATTACATGGTCAATCAATCATCCATACAGTCTAGCCAGCTTGTCATGTATTACATGGTCAATCGTCCATACAGTCTAGCCAGCTTGTCCTGTATTACATGGTCAATCAATCGTCCATACAGTCTAGCCAGCTTATCCTGTATTACATGGTCAATAAATCATCCATACAGTCTAGCCAGCTTGTCCTGTATTACATGGTCAATGAATCGTCCATACAGTCTAGCCAGCTTATCCTGTATTACATGGTCAATCAATCATCCATACAGTCTAGCCAGCTTGTCATGTATTACATGGTCAATCGTCCATACAGTCTAGCCAGCTTGTCCTGTATTACATGGTCAATCAATCGTCCATACAGTCTAGCCAGCTTATCCTGTATTACATGGTCAATCAATCATCCATACAGTCTAGCCAGCTTGTCATGTATTACATGGTCAATCGTCCATACAGTCTAGCCAGCTTGTCCTGTATTACATGGTCAATCAATCGTCCATACAGTCTAGCCAGCTTATCCTGTATTACATGGTCAATCAATCATCCATACAGTCTAGCCAGCTTGTCCTGTATTACATGGTCAATCAATCGTTCATACAGTCTAGCCAGCTTGTCCTGTATTACATGGTCAATCAATCATCCATACAGTCTAGCCAGCTTGTCATGTATTACATGGTCAATCGTCCATACAGTCTAGCCAGCTTATCCTGTATTACATGGTCAATCAATCATCCATACAGTCTAGCCAGCTTGTCATGTATTACATGGTCAATCGTCCATACAGTCTAGCCAGCTTATCCTGTATTACATGGTCAATCAATCGTTCATACAGTCTAGCCAGCTTGTCCTGTATTACATGGTCAATCAATCATCCATACAGTCTAGCCAGCTTGTCCTGTATTACATGGTCAATCAATCATCCATACAGTCTAGCCAGCTTGTCATGTATTACATGGTCAATCGTCCATACAGTCTAGCCAGCTTATCCTGTATTACATGGTCAATCAATCATCCATACAGTCTAGCCAGCTTGTCATGTATTACATGGTCAATCGTCCATACAGTCTAGCCAGCTTATCCTGTATTACATGGTCAATCAATCGTTCATACAGTCTAGCCAGCTTGTCCTGTATTACATGGTCAATCAATCATCCATACAGTCTAGCCAGCTTGTCATGTATTACATGGTCAATCATCCATACAGTCTAGCCAGCTTATCCTGTATTACATGGTCAATCAATCGTTCATACAGTCTAGCCGGCTTGTCCTGTATTACATGGTCAATCAATCGTCCATAGTCTAGCCAGCTTGTCCTGTATTACATGGTCAATCAATCGTCCATACAGTCTAGCCAGCTTATCCTGTATTACATGGTCAATCAATCATCCATACAGTCTAGCCAGCTTGTCATGTATGACATGGTCAATCAATCGTCCATACAGTCTAGCCAGCTTGTCCTGTATTACATGGTCAATCAATCATCCATACAGTCTAGCCAGCTTGTCATGTATTACATGGTCAATCAATCGTCCATACAGTCTAGCCAGCTTATCCTGTATTACATGGTCAATCGTCCATACAGTCTAGCCAGCTTGTCATGTATTACATGGTCAATCAATCATCCATACAGTCTAGCCGGCTTGTCCTGTATTACATGGTCAATCAATCATCCATACAGTCTAGCCAGCTTGTCCTGTATTACATGGTCAATCAATCGTCCATACAGTCTAGCCGGCTTGTCCTGTATTACATGGTCAATCAATCGTCCATACAGTCTAGCCAGCTTGTCCTGTATTACATGGTCAATCAATCATCCATACAGTCTAGCCAGCTTGTCCTGTATTACATGGTCAATCAATCGTCCATACAGTCTAGCCGGCTTGTCCTGTATTACATGGTCAATCAATCGTCCATACAGTCTAGCCAGCTTGTCCTGTATTACATGGTCAATCAATCGTCCATACAGTCTAGCCAGCTTGTCCTGTATTACATGGTCAATCAATCATCCATACAGTCTAGCCAGCTTGTCCTGTATTACATGGTCAATCAATCATCCATACAGTCTAGCCAGCTTGTCCTGTATTACATGGTCAATCAATCATCCATACAGTCTAGCCAGCTTGTCTTGTATTACATGGTCAATCAATCATCCATACAGTCTAGCCAGCTTGTCCTGTATTACATGGTCAATCAATCGTCCATACAGTCTAGCCGGCTTGTCCTGTATTACATGGTCAATCAATCGTCCATACAGTCTAGCCAGCTTGTCCTGTATTACATGGTCAATCAATCGTCCATACAGTCTAGCCAGCTTGTCCTGTATTACATGGTCAATCAATCATCCATACAGTCTAGCCAGCTTGTCCTGTATTACATGGTCAATCAATCGTCCATACAGTCTAGCCGGCTTGTCCTGTATTACATGGTCAATCAATCGTCCATACAGTCTAGCCAGCTTGTCCTGTATTACATGGTCAATCAATCGTCCATACAGTCTAGCCAGCTTGTCCTGTATTACATGGTCAATCAATCATCCATACAGTCTAGCCAGCTTGTCCTGTATTACATGGTCAATCAATCGTTCATACAGTCTAGCCAGCTTGTCCTGTATTACATGGTCAATCAATTGTCCAGTCTAGCCAGCTTGTTCTGTATTACATGGTCAATCAATCGTTCATACAGTCTAGCCAGCTTGTCCTGTATTACATGGTCAATCAATCGTCCATACAGTCTAGCCAGCTTGTCCTGTATTACATGGTCAATCAATCGTCCATACAGTCTATCCGCTTATCCTGTATTACATGGTCAATCAATGGTCCATACAGTCTAGCCAGCTTGTCCTGTATTGCATGGTCAATCAATCGTCCATACAGTCTAGCCAGCTTGTCCTGTATTACATGGTCAATCGTCCATACAGTCTAGCCAGCTTGTCCTGTATTACATGGTCAATCAATCGTCCATACAGTCTAGCCAGCTTATCCTGTATTACATGGTCAATCAATCATCCATACAGTCTAGCCAGCTTGTCCTGTATTACATGGTCAATCAATCGTTCATACAGTCTAGCCAGCTTATCCTGTATTACATGGTCAATCAATCATCCATACAGTCTAGCCAGCTTGTCCTGTATTACATGGTCAATCAATCGTCCATACAGTCTAGCCAGCTTATCCTGTATTACATGGTCAATCAATCGTTCATACAGTCTAGCCAGCTTATCCTGTATTACATGGTCAATCAATCGTTCATACAGTCTAGCCAGCTTATCCTGTATTACATGGTCAATCAATGGTCCAAACAGTCTAACCAGCTTATCCTGTATTACATGGTCAATCAATCGTTCATACAGTCTAGCCAGCTTGTCCTGTATTACATGGTCAATCAATCGTTCATACAGTCTAGCCAGCTTGTCCTGTATTACATGGTCAATCAATCATCCATACAGTCTAGCCAGCTTGTCCTGTAGTATTACAATTACAACTGGTCAATCTCCATACACTTTACCTTGATGCCTTATAGTAAATATTTACTTACATCAGGGATTTCGTCAAGATCAGACTTTGGCAAATTTGCGACGACATCCTCCAACTCTTCAACATCTGCTTCTGTCATCTCACTTAGTGGACTAAATAAAACATGAAATAACCTTTATTTGTGAAATCTGCAATGAAAATTCATAAGAAATTCTGTGCTATTTGGTGGCTTTGGAAAATTGCACTCAACAATTGCCCATATCTTTGTTCAGAAACGTTTCATATCATTTACTCCTGAGTGTTAAAACCAATAATATTCATGGAATCAAACTACAGACAGTTGTTCAATACATGTTTACCAAGAAAAAGTAAGTACTGTACTTTACAAATAAGCAAATCCCTCAAATACCATTTAACAAATCATATTTTCTTAAATTATTCTTCATCTTGAAATTTCATGCTAAAAATGACTATAGATGAAGTACTGTATCTTAATTTTTATTCCTAAATTTAAAGTTTAAATCAATAAAATGTAAAAAAATATTGTGAAAAATATACTTGCATACTATACACAAATGAAGTGTTACATATTTCTTACCCATAAGCATCTGAATCTTTGATTTTGTCAACAACAATTGTTGAAACATCTTTTTTCAAACAACGTTTTCCTAAAAATTTGAGTGCTTTCTTGGCGACTTCCCCAGCTGGTAATTGATCTTTGATTTCATCGGATGTCATGGCTGTTACAAGGTGACCAATCATCTCAATATCCTCCTCTGAGAATGGTGAGTTGCTTCCAGAAGCCTACAAAGAAACGAGAGAAATGAAGTGGATTAAAACACATACCCTTTGTAAAGAAAAAAGGTGCATGGTCCTTTATCAGTCATAACATTTCCAAAATTTTAATCTGAAAACATAGGATCAAATCCTATGCTAAGGGCTGATGTGGAAAAGACATTCCACCCTGGTGGGAATCGAACCCACAACCTCCTAATTACATGTCAGCTGCTCTACCAATTAAGCCACGGAGCTGACTGACTCTTTCACATCAATATTGTATGATATTACTAAACTCTTGGAGGCACATGGCGTAAATACTGTGAATAACTAGTGGAAATTTCAAAAAATTAGATGAGAATTCAAAAAAGTTAGCAATGGTTTAATACGTTGTCTCATAAACTCACAACTTACAATACATTATTATACAGTGAAATACATTTCCCCTAAGCCTAGGATATCATTTTCTAAAAGTTATATTCTTCATACTATTGGAAAGCCCATACCAAACTGGTCATAACTAGCAGGTTTGATATAAACATTGACACACTGACAGAAAATTTATGGAAGTGCCAAAAGGCTTTGTATAAAAAACGTCATACCCACCTACCCACCTACGTGGAACATGATACAGTAATTGAAGGGTTCAATTTTAAAGATTTTTAAATCTCAAAATATCTCTAATTATTAACATTTCTACAATTCCGGCTTTATTTTATGTCTAGACGGATGACAGATCCATAAATAAAGGCATATGGGTGCATTGTAATGTGTAATGACCCAAGGGCGCCCAAGGGGAATAACTAACTATTGACCGCGAGCATAGGTCCAACAAGCCAGATAAAGAAATTGAAAGAAAATGTGCTAAATTCAATGCCCCGAGTGGGAATCGAACCCAGCTGGCCTGTAGAAGCAACTTACTATCAAGGGTCCTTACAAATGCATCTATAATTCATCATAAACTAAGATTTAACTAGACTTTGGAAATTGAACGAAGTTCAATTTCAGACTCCAGATCTAGACTTTTTTAAGCCCAGTCATCTAAAATAAGCAGAGTCATCCAGAATAAGCTGAGTCATCCAGAATAAGATGGATGGATAAAATAGGAAGGTAGGATAGGATAGAATGGGAAGGAACAATAGGATAAAATAAGAAAGAAGGATAGAATAAGAAAGAAGGACAGGATAGAACAGAATAGGAAGAAAGGATATGATAGGAGAGGATAGGAAGGATAGGAAGGAAAGGATACGAAGGAAGGATAGATAGAAAGGATAGGATAGGATCAGATAGGAAGGATGGATGAATTTTTCAATATTTTCTTCTCTACTCTTGACTTTCTATCAGGATACCATCAGATCGATTTTCCGAAATTTCAAAACGCCATAACTTCCTAACCGGAAGTCGGATCAAAATTTGATTTAAAGATTCGGATTCCTGACAAAATTCTACCCATAACTCATACGCTAAATTTGGCGAATCTTTATTTTGACCTACTTTTTGGACACGCCATAACTTCGGAACCGGAAGTTGGATCGAAATTTGGTTTGCAGATTCGGATTTCTGAGAAAATTCTATTATTAATTCATAACTCATACGTTAAATTTGGAGAACTTTTTATCTTGACCTACTTTTCGGTTACCATATCTCAAAAGTGGGTCAAAATACTTTCTGACGGCAAAAGGCTAACACTATTAGCACACTCTTGGTTACATGTATACACAATTTCGAAGAATATAATTGAAGTGTAGTGTCAGGATCGCAAAAATAAGGAAAACCTTTGAATTTGACCTAGATTTTGGCCTAGGCATTTTGGTGTCCAAATTTTGAAGCTAGATGGCTTTTGAGGTCCCCTTCTTTTGAAGGCTTTCATTAAATTAAGCTGAACTCAGTCTATATTTCAAATTTTTCACTTCAAAAAAATCTTTTTTCACATTGACTTAACATGGGCACCAAAAACGCCATAACTTCCGAACCGGAAATCGGATCGAAATTTGGTTTGCAGATTCGGATTCCTGATAAAATTCTACTCCTAATTCATAACTCATACATTGAATTTGGAGCACGTTTTGGTGTGACCTACTTTCCGGACGCCATATTTCAAAATCGGTAAGAGTAATCAAAAAACAGATGGCACTTATGAAAGGGCTGTTTGTAAGCTACAGGATGAAAAAAAGATGAAGATGTTTCGAGAAATAACGACAAAGATAATAGACAGAAGGTTGAAAATGTAAGATTTGACCTAGTTCTTGACCTTTGACCTAGATAAAAATTTGACCCAATTTCCCACCAACTAGATACTGAACCTAAATGAACTGTATAATGCATTTTACTGGATACCTTATAGTTATTGAAAAAACTCAAAAAGAAAAATAAGAATAACTAGACATGTAAATTGAACAAGTTCAATTTAAGACTCCAGATTTAAAACTTTTTTTAAGCTGAGTCATCCAAAATACTGTAAGCTGAGCCATTCAGAATAAGCTGAGTCATCTAGAATACAGACATTTAGACAACTCTTAAGTAGCTTATCTTCGTCTACATTGGCTTAACATGGGGATATCATAATATCGACTTTTCGAGACTTCAAACAGCTATAACTATCTAACCAGAATTTGGGTCGAAATTTGGTTTGCAGATTCGAATTTCTGAGAAAATTCTATGTTTGTGTCATAACTCATACATTAAATTTTGAGAACTTTTTATGTTGACCTACTTTCCGGACGCCATTCCTCAAAATCGGTAAGAGTAATCAAAAAAGACAGTTACAATAATGAAAGGACTGTCTTTGAGCTACATGCTGAAAAAAAGATAAAGGAATAACGACGAATAGTGACAAAGATAATTGACATAACATGGGATATCAAAATACCAATTTTTTAATTTTTCAAAACGCCATTACTTCCAAACCAGGTGTCGGATTGAAATTTGATTTGCAGATTCGGATTCCTGAGAAAATTCTCCCCTTAATTCATAACTCATACGTTAAATTTGGAGAAACTTTCATGTTGACCTACTTTTCGGACACTATATCTCAAAAGTGGGTCAAAATACTTTCTGACGACAAAAGGCTAACACTATTAGCACACTCTTTGCTACCTGTATACAAAATTTTGAAGCAAATAATTAAAGTGTAGTGTCAGAATCGCAAAAATAAGTTAAAACTATAAATTTGACCTAGATTTTGACCCAGGCATTTTGGTGACGAAATTGTGAAGCTAGCTAGCTTTTGAGGTCCCTTTCTTTTATAGGCTTTCATTATGTGAAGCTGTACTCAGTCTTTATCTCGTATTTTACACTTCAAAAAAATCTTTTTTCCCATTGCCATAACATGAGGCACCAAATTTAGCGATTTTTGAGCTTTCAAAACGACATAACTTCCAAACCTAAAGTCGAATGAAATTTGGTTTGCAGATTTGGATTCCTGAGAAAATTCTACCCTTAATTCATAACTCATACGTTAAATTTGGAGAACTTTTTAGTTTGACCTACTTTTCGGACACCATATCTGAAAAGTGGGTCAAAATACTTTCTGACGGCAAAATGCTAACACTATTAGCACACTCTTGGCTACATGTATACAAAATTTCGAAGAATATAATTAATCTGTAGTGTCAGAATCGCAAAAATAAGAAAAAACTTTGAATTTGACCTAGATTTTGACCTAGGCATTTTGGTGTCCAAATTTTTATGAAAAGAAGGTCTTGTGGTCCCTTTCTTTTATGGGCTTCCATTATGTTTAGCTGTGCTAAGTCTATATCTCGTATTTTACACTTCAAAAAAATATTTTTTCCCATTGAATTAACACGGGGCACCAAATTTAGCGATTTTGAATTTTCAAAACGCCATAACTTCTGAACCGGAAGTCAGATCGAAATTTGGTTTTCAGATTCGGAATCCTGAGAAAATTTTCTATAAGACTGATATCCTGGACATTGGATTCGGAGAAATTTTTTTTGGACCTCGTTTTCGGACACTGATATCTCGAAATCGGTTTGAGATACCAAAAAACTAAATCGACTCAAGGTTTTCTACTTTTTTATGAGGAACACAATGAAAAAAATCAGGATCGAAAATATTGAAGGACGACCGAGATAATGGGAAAAAGTGACAAAGTACCGGATTTGACCTAGTTCTTGACCTTTGACCTAGATAAAAATTTGACCTAATTTCCCAGAAAGCCGGTTTCAGTCTTTAGTTAACCATGTAAGTTGGATTAAGTAAGCTGTTATAGTTGACGAGAAATTTGGTGAGGAGGAAGAAAAATAATAATAACTAGACATGTAAATTGAACAAGTTCAATTTAAGACTCCAGATTCCACATTTTTTTAAGCTGAGTCATCCAGAACTTGTAAGCTGAGACATTGAGAATAAGCTGAGTCAGCTAGAATATAGACATTTAGACAACTTTTAAGAAGGCTATCTTCGACGCTATTAGCTTAACATGGGGATATCATCATATCGACTTTTCGAGACTTCAAACCGCTATAACTATCTAACCAGAAGTTAGATCGAAATTTGGTTTAAAGATTCTGATTCCTGAGAAAATTTTACCCTTAATTCATAACTCATACGTTAAATTTGGAGAATTTTTTATTTTGACCTACATTTCGGACACCATATCTCAAAAGTGGGTCAAAAAACTTTCTGACGGCAGAAGGCTAACACTATAAGCACACTCTTTGCTACCTGTATACAAAATTTTGAAGCAAATCCTTAAAGTGTAATGTCAGAATCGCAAAAATAAGGAAGAACTATGAATTTGACCTAGATTTTGACCAAGGCATTTTTGCGTCCAAATTTTAAAGCTAGATAGCCTTTGAGGTCCCCTCCTTTTATAGGCTTTCAGAATATTAAGCTGTACCCAGTCTATATCTGGTATTTTACACTTCAAAAAATCCTTTTTCTCATTGACATAACATGGGGCACCAAATTTAGCGATTTTTGAGCTTTCAAAACGCAATAACTTTCAAACCGGAAGTCGGATCGAAATTTGGTTTGCAGATTCGGATTCCTGACAAAATTCTACCCCTAATTCATAACTCATACGTTAAATTTGGAATTTTTTTATTTTGACCTACTTTTTGGACACGCCATAACTTCCGAACCGGAAGTCGGATCGAAATTTGGTTTGCAGATTCGGATTCCTGAGAAAATTCTACCCTTAATTCATAACTCATATGTTGGATCTGGAGAACTTTTTATTTTGACCTACTTTTCGGACACCATATCTCAAAAGTGGGTCAAAATACTTTCTGACGGCAAAAGGGTAACACTATAAGCTTACTCTTTGCTACCTGTATACAAAATTTGGAAGTAAATTATTAAAGTGTAGTGTCAGAATCGTAAAAATAAGGAAACACTATGAATTTGACCTAGAATTTGACCTAGGCATTTTGGTGACAAAATTTTGAAACTAGATAGCTTTTGAGGTCCCCTTCTTTTATAAGCATTCATTATGTTAAGCTGTACTCAGTCTATATCCTGTATTTTACACTTCGAAAAAGTCTTTTTTCCCATTGACTTAACATAGGCACCAAATTTAGCGATTTTTGAGCTTTCAAAACGCCATAACTTCCGAATCGGAAGTCGGAT
>CAIIXF020000009.1:15130846-15212758 GCA_903813345.2 Owenia fusiformis | reverse complement strand
TAGCTTCTGATACTTTTTTCATATCCCAAGAAAGAACTGATTCATTGACAATTGAATTGTAATAGGTTGACTCCAATTCTTTAAAAGGTGCTTTGTTAATGACTATTGGATCTTCCGAAAGCGTATCTGCATCCATTAGACTCAAGTCTGTTTCATTTATGAACTGCCAGTAGTAGAGAATGTCCACCTGGCTGGCACTTTTGAATCCTGCTCAATTTAACATTGATTCCAATGGCATTCCAATGGCTTCCACGTGACTTATGCCTGGTCTCTCTGCCTGCTCTCTCTGCCTGCTCTCTCTGCCTGCTCTCTCTGCCTGCTCTCTCTGCCTGCTCTCTCTGCCTGCTCTCTCTGCCTGCTCTCTCTGCCTGCTCTCTCTGCCTGCTCTCTCTGCCTGCTCTCTCTGCCTGCTCTCTCGGCCTGCTCTCTCGGCCTGCTCTCTCTGCCTGCTCTCTCTGCCTGCTCTCTCTGCCTGCTCTCTCTGCCTGCTCTCTCTGCCTGCTCTCTCTGCCTGCTCTCTCTGCCTGCTCCCTCTGCCTGCTCCCTCTGCCTGCTCCCTCTGCCTGCTCCCTCTGCCTGCTCCCTCTGCCTGCTCCCTCTCACGTGACCTCTCACGTGACTTTTCATCCCCCTCTCACGTGACTTATCATCCGACGGTAGGGGGGACGGGGAGTTGACGTAAACTGTCCCCACCCTGTCCCCACCCTGTCCCCGGTGCCGCCTAGTGATCAAGTACTATGTTTTTATCGAGGTCACGGGATAAACTTTTGGAAACGAAAATTATAATCTGGATTATTTTATGTATTTCAACCATCCATTGACATACTGTAACGGGTGTTACCATCCATTAACATACTGTAACGGGTGTTATAGTTTTATTACAAACTGCCAGCATTTTGAGCCACTGCCTAGCCTTAATGTGTTTACTCAACAGTGTCCCCATTCATATAACCCTACGTGATAAGTTTACTTGGTAATGCATATTGCATCTGTATACAACTTTTATAGTACACCACAAGTCAGTATCTAGCAAAATGGATAGGTGCCATCATTTATGCTCATGTGTCAAACTCAGTATTGGAATGTTTGAAAATTGTAACGATCTTACACTCTGTGTAGGTTGGAGAATATTGTAGGTGAGTCCATATCATTTCATTTGACAATTGTTTTGAAAGTAAAGTCTTGGATTAGGAATGTTTGAAAATTGAAAGAACCTTACACTGTCTTATGCTTACAAGATTGCCCACGAGTTGACTACCAAACATATAGCTTTTAAGTATAAACAACTAGTAAACATATACATACATTTTATATCCATTTATTTACAAAAATCAATTTTTGATGATATTTTCACATATATCTGATGGTTGTTTACAGGGGGGACGTGTCTACAAATAACAACCGACTCTCAGAATCAGAACATAGCGTTCTCTACTGTTAAAAGCCATACAGCTTATGATGAACAATATGACATGGTACAATGGTGGGTCATTGTCCCCTGCATTTTGATAGTATTATTTCTCATAACACGTGAGTTTTTCATTTTATTAATGCTGCAATATACTATACTTCCATTTAATTTGGCGCCACTTGTTCAGGTGGATTTGTTCTTTTGAATTATTAAATAATTGACGGCTACTTAATTTGGCGGACGATATTACAATGCACCGAATGGTACTTATTTACATGGTACTAAAATTTCCATTGAATTTGTCAGTTACTTAATTTGGTTGACTTGAACAAATTAAACCGACCACCAAATAAAGAAGAAATATAGTAATTGTTGACAATGCGTAGGTTTGTCTATTTAACTTGAAGTGACTTAAAGGGACACCGAACGATTTTTAATATTTTGAAATATTTGAAAATCAGTACATTGTATGAGTGTCATATATAAATACATTGGCAACATATATACAGTCAGTATTCTAACAAGAAACAGAATCTTAATAAAGCCGTAATACTTTTCTTTTGAAACATAATCCATGGCATATAAATGTTCACTTACTTAAGTGTTTGTATGTTCCTTTATCTCAAATGAGATTCATAATGAAATCATTCCATTTAAGTTGTGACGGTGAAGCTAGTTATGAGGAAAAGACCAAATAACAAGACTAATGAGATAGAGCTGACAGAGGTAACCTCCCCGAAGTAAGTTTTACTAATTTCAAATCCTAATGTACACATGTAGTCATGGGATGTTACTTTCACGTATACAGTTCTACATTGTGTGCACATTGCACATGTCTTTAATTTTATTTGACAATCATTGTATGAAGTCATGTTATTACTGGTTAAGACTCTTTTTAATGTGATTGCTTCAAGGTTTACTGTCTGCATTGGCAATTTTTCTTTTTAAAGTTGCTTCGTTGAGTGTGTAGTTACTGTCTATAGACCTCTGACGTTTAATGTCTGACTTCGCTCGTTCGACAACAGCTTGTGTTGGTGAAACCACTTTAACTGGTTCTTTTATAGATTCAACAGGGATCCATCTGGTTCTCTGCTTCCCAAACCCTATCTGTGTTGAAATTCTCCCCTCTCTACTGGCTCTGATCAACGTTTGCCAAGTGTTGGGATTATCTTTGTATGTTTCTAGTCTCGGCATAATTCTACTTGATTTGTTTTAAATGAAGTGTACAGATGATTCTTTCAGAGTTTAATGAGGTCGGTTGATTGTTGTTTGCTTTTATATGAATTTGAATTCGATCAAACTGGGTTCTCGCAAGATTTAAATAAAGAACCGGGTTAAATGTTCTCCAACCTTCCCCTGGACTCACTCTTCTTAATACACGTTGCTCCTCTCCATTAATAATGCTAGTATCAACCAGGTCACAAAATAAGTCAATGTATTCGATATCTTGAGAAATTCCGATATTAGGTTTGTTAATGTCAAAAAGTCCCAGCTTCCAATCACCATCTACATTTATGTTATTGGGTAGTTTATCTGTAAAGTCTTTGTTAGTATTGAAAGGGAAATAATCGAGAGAATCTCTACTATCCATGAATATAAACATATCATTTGGCATTGTTAAAGCTCGATGTTGACGACTTTGCTATTGTCTCCCTTCTAGATTTATTAGTCAAAAAGCTATTGTTATATTAAGAAATTGGTTCAACCATGACGTTCTACTACAAATTAATCTGTAGAACAGTTTAACAAATATGTTTCCTGGGACTACAGGAATAAACTAATAACAATACATTAGGCTAAATATACAACTATCTATTTGGTTAACATCATGCAAATGTCAGTACATTGTTATACAAAAATATATATATATATGTACTACTGTTATATTACAAAACAAAGTTCGCACAATTCTTACTCAAGAAACACCCACCACCTCGGTATAATAAAGAAATTGTAATTTCAGTTTAGGTTCATTTTAGGTCTATACCAGGGTTTATATCACCCTATATATACTGCTGTTATAAAACATTAAAGTTCACACAAATTTAACTGTTGTTTGAATGGTACCGCCACCACCTAAGCAAGTTCATTTATATTAATAAAGTCATTTCAGGTTCATTAATTTTGATACTATATATATATATACTAATGTTAAATTACAAAACGAGTTCACATAATTCTTACTCAACTTACTTACTGTTATATTACAAAAGAAAGTTCACACAAATATAACTCACGTGTGAACGGATCTTTCAAGTCCTATTTCAAAAGTTGGTTTCTAAACCTTCAAAATTTCGTTGACTATTTCTTGTTCCTGACTTGGAGATATAATGTTATCTTTTAGGTCCTCTTTTTCAATTTCTTTTTGCAGCATTGTGAATTGTTTGATACTATCGATTTCGAGAAATCGACACAATTTATTCATATAAGTGCGGATCTCGTAGGGGATTATTTGTTTCAAAGCGATGTCATAACATGAGGCCACCCTCTCTTGGAAAGGTTGCTTGCAGGTATGGTGCTCCGAAGATTCCATTTCCAAAGAGCACGCGTGACAAGATTCTTCGAGAATCCCTTCTAGCAGCTTACACCTCAAGGCAAATACAAGTACGAAACGTATTAGATCCTTAGTTGATGGTACGGCTATATTTTGTTGTATTACAGCTGCTTTACCTGAACAGAACAAAATAAAGGTATATACACCGGGAATTATCAAATCTCGTTCAAAACACTTTCTACTGAAATCAATGTATCGCACGTTTACTGTGAATTATTCCTTACTCACCTGCGGAATATGTCATATTCAACGCGACCATGGATATATGTCATATTCCGCGTAACATACTGTATAAGTGGTATTTAATCCGAGTGGTTAATTTTCCGAATGGTCAAATTTTATCATTTTCCTAATTTTAATTTTCCTAATGACAAGAAACCTCCCATTGGATAACATTATAGAGGCAATATTTCCGACATTTAATTTTCCGAACCTGGCAAAAATTAGGAAATAGGAAAATTAAATGATTAGGCAAAATTACCACTTATACAGTATACACTGGAAATTATCAAATTTACATTTACAAAAGTTTGCACTGATAATCTTGCCTTACATTATTTGTTGGTTAACATGTAAATATAAATGTACTTCTTTTACCATCATTGATAGAATGTTGGTTTAATATTCTAAAACAAATTGAGTTTATTTTGAAAGTTTGAGTGCATGGTTGTTTGAGTGCATGGTTGTTTGATACTTAAGTAATGAAAATGCTTCCCGTGTCGAAATTTAGAAGAGTTAAGTGCAGCCTAGTTTTAACATTACAGTACATTGCAAGTGCTAAAATGTTTATGTTACAGACTAACTTTGAAATACATTTTAAAATTACCTTGAGCGCTTAGTTTCAGGACTTCTTGCATGAAGTCCTTTTTAGATGTCTTTTTCCATTCTCCTTCAATCGTCTCGTTACTTTCGAATTTCTCTAAACTATAACGAAATAGTTTGATTTTTTTATGTTCGTCATCTTCACTTTTGCGTTTTCTGGTGACGCTTGGCATGTAATATTCAATCGGACCTTGCTGTTCCATTAGGCAATACCAACTCGATATTGGAATGTTCATGCTCCGTGACGGGACTAATTCACCTGATTTGTCGCTAATGGTGTGTAAACAAACATATATCTTTTCTTCTTCATCATCGCTAGTTGATACGTTTGATAATCCTATTAACACTTTTTTCTCCAGCAGAACTTGTCTTTCAAACCGGCGTTTCTTTAACCAGTCATGAATGACCATTTCTTGTGACTTTAACTCAAACCAAAGGTTCGCTGACTTATATAAACGGGCTGAGAAAGTTTCGTTCGAATTCCGATTGCGTCTTGGACAAACGAACTCGCCAAATAAACCATTCTTAGACCTAATGTTGAATTTTATCTCATTATCTAGATCAAACTCTTCGACCAGAGCACTAAGCGATTTTTTCTTGGCTTGAGCCATTGTGATTAATTTCGATCACGGTGAATGGACTAATTCGAATTGGTGATTTATAGATTTGAGTAGTTCTCCAAGAATGAGTATTATTCAATTTACGGGTCTCAAGTCATGACAAGAACTAGTATCAGGTCAATATAGGGTCTTCAGTTAATCTTACTAAAATATAATATATCTTAAAGGAATTAGGTAATGATGATAACTTGTCACTTGACTGGAGATATTTTCGGCATGTTTTATCTATACTTTATTTGAATTATAAAATTATCCCCAGCTCCCGACCCCGACCAACCTTGCTATACAGCCCACTATACTTAAATCATCTACGATATCGAGCGCTCGTAACCTCGTGTATAGGTATTGGCTAAGAGTGCTCTCCAAGTGGGGATGTAGAAGTCGCTTTGTCACATTTATCACATTTAAAATGCACTTGCCATACACTGCTATGTACTGCTAAGCAGTGTTTTTTTAGTTACTGAAAATCTGTTGACCTCCAATGATTACATCTGCCTGCTATTAACTGTTAACAGAAACCACAAGCTCTGGCTAGCTGTTTAACTCCACTCAGCATAAGGCTATTTCTACATGCTATGTTTATTTGTTAGTGTGCTAGAGCAGCATTAGCTTGTTTATTTCTAAATGTATGCTTGATACTCTTTGACTAGGGACCTTTGCTTGTAAAACCAAGAATGCAGGATAATTTGTGACGGGAAATCCTCGATTTTTTTGCCCTGTATAGGCAAGAGAATTCTCTAAAAGTAGATATCTTAATCTAAAATGTCACACTTTTAAACTTTTTGAGCAATTAGTTGTTAAAGTCAGGAGGGATTCATCAAATAGCAATTTATTTACCAGCCCGCTTGACTTCTAACTACCCTGGCAAAAATTAAGTTTGCAATATTTAAACTTATTAAGTTACATGAGTAAGAAAAATTAATTTGCTTTCATTTGATACTAATTGAAGGGAAAATGATCTCTAAACAGTGAGGGAATTAAATAATTTGTTACATAGGTCGAACGTTTAAAGCAAGCAGTAAAATTGGCTGAGTTAAATCATACTGCTATGGGAATCCTAGCAGTGACGTCACTCTGGCAGCATAAGCAAGAACTAAAAGTACATATTAAGGCCAGGCTAACAGTATAAAATACTATCCAATAACCCGGAAGTGAATTATAGAAATATAGGTAGCGTGAGCCAGAACAAAGGGAAATTGGACTAGTACTTCATAAGAAATTACTAATGAGGTAAGTGATGAATCGGTGTCAGGAATATGATAGAATGATAGGTCTAGTGTAAAAAGGGTGAAGTTACAAGGTGAAATATAAACCTACACAAATACAACACAGCAAGCTAAAAAGAATAAGGGATTAGGTACTTTAAATATCACCACACCAACTACCAACTAACAGTAAATCACACAAGAAATATATTCATTCAATAAAGTCTATTCTATTATACTTGCGTTTTATGTCACAACTGAAATATATATGTACAATGCGAATAAATAGTATTTAAATTATATAGATTATAATTTACATAAATGCTTAATGTCTTTAAATCTATTAGAATGAAATTAAACTCAATAACGCTGAAATCTGCAGTCTGATAAAATGTCTTCAAAATTATGACCGGGATACTACTTCAAATCAGAAGAGAATTGCCAACAACGATCTTGTAATAAAGTTGAATTTTATGCCCTCTATAAATTCAGTCAGGAACTAATAGCATGAAAAGTGACGTCAGATATGCGTTAAAAGCCCGAACGAGATTTTGATAAATGGGAAAGAGCTGTGAACTTTCAACCGTCAAAGACTAAGGGTGTTATTTTAAACACCAGAGGTGCGAACTCAATGGAATGTGCCCGTAAGGACTTCTTTCAATTGCAATCAAGTTCAAGTTAAAAGCTGTCTAGGATACAATAATCCACAAAGATGCTCAAGTTTTAATGAATGAATCTAGACTTCAAAAGTGACGTATGTGATCACGTGACTAAGTCGTCTGCTTTCCCCAAAGTTATGATTTAATTTGACCAATAATTCACTTAATTGATAACGTGAATCTCTATTCTGTACTATCTTGAACCTTCCCAGCATATGGGCTTATCGGGACAAACTCCCAATCTTGTTCAACTGTTACAGACTGCAGATAACACCGTTAGAAAATATGTGCGGGAAAAATGAAAGTTTTGAAATGTTTTCTCAAAGTTCAATTATCGATCAATATTACTGTCTTAAATCTCTTCACTCCCTAATGGAATGCTATAGATTTCTATACAGTACTGAAAATTAACTTACCCAAACGCCGATGCCTCTACGCGTGTCGAACGCGACGTCCATGTGACAAATATTCTCTGAAGCTTTAAGCCTATCGTCAAAGCAAATCTGAGCTAGCCGAAAGTTAGTCTTAGCGAATGCGTTTAGCAGATGATAGATCTCGATCTCAGCTGTGCAGGAATTGTTACATTGTATCCGCAAAATGCACTTGTTTATATAGCAACAAATGGACATACGCAATTTCGAGGACGACGTAGGGAGAAATATATGTAATGTTACTAAAAATGGGATATTACCAAGATTTTTAGGGCTACGTAGGGTAGTAAGAAGGGCAAAAAGAGCAGCTTATTGGACAAGAATTATGAGGTAGGGACTAAAAAATGATGTCACTTTGAAAAGTGACGCGTAGTTGAGACTGCAAATTCAGCGTTTTACAATGATAAATAGGTTTTTTCTATAAATATACTGCCTCTGATACGATGATTCTGGCATACGTATTGCAATAATATAATGATCATGTTAAAGGGACATGATGTTGTTAAATGCTGATTATAGATATTAAAGGAGCACACACTGGTTAAATATGATATTATGAATAGCTATATACAGGGTGGGTCTCTACAACTACCCCCTTCTTAGAAAATTCAGGTTTGTCCTCAAACACAGAAACAAGCTAATTAAACTAGCTTCACTATTGTATTGCCAAATATTTACAAGAAAATCACTCAAAAGTCTATAGAGTTCTTAATTACAAAGGTCCAACAGTGCATCAATATCATGATCGTCTAACGACACGTCAGGCCCCGTCAGGGCGGCAATGTCCTCATCAGCAATGCTGGACCACCACGGATAAACATCCTCCGCCACGAGTCCTCGAGCAGCGGGCGCGTCATCTACTGAAGGGCAGAGGGATGTTGAAGGTTTGGGCGATGAGGTGACCAATGGCTCCTCCCTTGCGCTCTCCATTTCCTCCTTCCGGGGACGCACGGCGGCTTGGAGCTGGGGCGTCGAGATCGACGCGGGATCGACCCCCAGCTCCTGCCCGTGCCATCCCCTCTTCCAAGCTCGCATCCTCTCCTCCTTTTCTGGGGCGGCTCCCCGGCAGCAGCCTGCTGACCCCCACCAGAGGAGGTGGAATGGCGCTTCCGGTGGAGGGTCAGCCTCTCCACTTCTGCTGGAGGGTCAGCCTCTCCACTTCTGCTGGAGGGTCAGCCTCTCCACTTCTGCTGGAGGGTCAGCCTCTCCACTTCTGCTGGCGTGAAGCGAGCGTCACATTCACCTACTCCGCACGGCACCGACTTCACGTGACAACATTCCCTATGCGTCTCCCATTCTTCAGAACTCACATATTGTTTAAGACAGCGGTAAGGCCGCCCAACCGGCAATCCCTTGGGTGGCTCACCGCCCATCTGGCACACCTAAAATAAAATAAAACTCTTACCCTCTTTACCCTACTAGAAAGGTTTTAAGTATTTTTAAACAAACCTCCCCTAGGGTCTTAAGGTACTAGTTTTCTTGATATTTAATTAATACATATATACTTGACCATATTGAATTAGAATGAACATCTTCTCATCCCTTTTTCAACCTATTCAAGTCTTTACAGTAAAAGTTAATCCTCTACGATGAAAAAAGGGCTAAAAGAAAGTTTATAAGAATGGGTACAAGCCATAAGCACAAGTCAAATCACAATTAAGATAATCGTTAAAGTAATATAGGATAAATGTACATGATAAGAATATTAAGGCACTTGACTCGACTTATGAAATCTGAAGTGAGACTACTCTATAACATAATCAGTCAGCCATTCAGGTTTCTTTCGGGTCCTTTGCCCTCTAGAATTTCCAGTCTCATTTTCTTTAATTTCAGGGGCATTCTCAAAATCTGAGGGTTGGGAATTCTCAACAGGGGTTTCAGTCTCTTGATCTAGACTCTCATTAGTATTTTGTGAAATGAATGTTTTGAGGCGGTCGTGGTGAATGACTCTTGTATCTCTCTCATTAAGTTTAATTAGATACCTTAAATCATCTATTTTCTCCGCCACCTCATAGGGTCCATGCCACTTTAGAGCAAACTTAGGAGTCTGGCCAACCTTCACAGCCTTTTTGAATGACTTTAAATTTGCTTTGACACCATACCCTCTCTTCTGTCGGTCACTAGATAATTTGATATTGCCGCGAGCCGCCTCGTGAATATTGAGTAGAACTTCTTGTAATTTCTCACAGTATTTTGTATGACATGTGCTATCAAGTTTTCCCCTCTCAATTTCAGGAGGAGGCCCGAGCAATAGATCGGTGGAGGTCCGAACCTCCCTTCCGAACATCAGAAAATTTGGGCTGTAGCCAGTAGTAGCATGAACAGCACTGTTGTAAGCAGAAACAACAAAGGGGAGACATCGGTCCCAGTCCCTCTGATCGGATGCAACAATTTTAGACAACATAGCCTCCACAGTCCTGTTTGATCTTTCTACCATACCATCAGACTGTGGATGATATGGAGTCGTTCTTGTCTTACTCATGCAGAACATTTCACATAATTCTTTAAATAGTTTTGATTCAAACTGGGCTCCTTGGTCGGAATGAATTTGAAGAGGTGACCCGTAAATGCAAATGAAATGATGCAGCAAAGCTTCTGCCACTGTGGCAGCTTCTTGATTAGGGACTGGAACCAATGCCAGGACCTTTGTGAAATAATCTTCAATTGATACCACATACTTGTTCCCCAATAGACTTTCGGGCAAAACTCCCAAAATATCAATGGCTATTCTCTCAAGAGGGGCACCCACATTGTATTGTTTCATTGGTGTTCGATGTTTCTTATTGGGTGGATTTCTCCTCTGACACAACAGGCAACCCGCTACCCATCTGGCAAGGTCAGACTTGAAACCAACCCAATAGTATTTGGCCCTCAAACGATCAAGAGATTTATTGACCCCAAAATGCCCACTGTCAAGAGCCCCATGAGTCATTTCTAAAATGGTTCGGCCCATATTTTCAGGCACCACGATTTGCCAGCTTACGATCCCAGTATCAGTATCTACCCATTTTCGATAAATAACTCCCTGTTCCAATTTGAACCTGTCCCACTGAGACCAGTAATGTTTAAAGGTAGGTGATTTGTCTGATACGTCCGCCCAGTCAGGTCGGTTCCCCACTTTAAGCCAATTGTTGATGGTTAAAAGACATGGATCCTGAGCCAAGGCCTCCTCATACTCTTTGAGAGATATTCCCGGTGCCCAAGTGCACCCTGAAACAGGAAGATTCCTCAATTTGGGAGTATGAACAAGCTCTGGCCCTAAGTTTGAGTCAAAGGTCATGTCAAAACTTCTAAGAAGCAAGTTAGCCTCAGGATCAGTCAAGGCTTCCTCCTTCCCAGGAACTCTACCCAGTTTCTCTTGTTTTTCGCAATATGCACAGTCAGTACAGGAACGTCTAGACATTCCGTCGGCATTCAGATGTTTTGTACCAGGTCGATGTTCAATTTTGAAGTCATATTGCCCCAATAACTCTAACCACCGGCAATCTGTCCCTCAGGATGTTTAAACCTCAACAACCAAGCCAAAGAGCCATGATCCGTTCTGACTTTGAAACGACTGCCGTAAAGGTAATGGTGAAACACTTTAACAGCCCTCACTATAGCCAACAATTCCAATCTAGTGACACAATAGTTACGCTCAGGTTTGGACAATGATTTGCTATAATGACTGACAACTTTCATTTCACCATCAACTTCCTGTTGTATCACAGCACCAACCTGACAGGCAGAAGCATCAGTATCCAAGATAAACTCCTTGGACTTATCTGGGTAAGCCAACAATGCAGAACTCAAATAAAGTCTCTTCAATTCCTCAAAGGCAAATTGACAATCCCCTGACCAGACAAACGGAACACCTTTCTCAGTAAGTTTGAACAAGGGTCTAGCCAGTCCAAAAGACTGGATTTGTTTCACAGTCCGAGGAACAGGCCATTTCACAATTGCCTCAGTTTTCTTTGGATCAATTTTTACTCCATCTTCAGACACAACATGACCCAAATAGGATACTTCTTTTTGAAACAACTTACATTTTTTCGAGGACAATTTTAACCCAGAACTTCTCAATTTTTCAAAGACTTGACCTAATTTTTCCAAATGACTTTCAACATCCTCGCTGAATACAATTATATCATCGAGATAGACTAAACACATCTCCGGAGACAAACCAGCAAACACGCATTCCATAAGCCTCTGAAAAGTGGCTGGGGCATTAGCCAAACCGAACGCCATTACATTAAATTCATACAAACCACGTTTGGTGCAGAAAGCAGTCTTTTCAGCGTCAGCATCGTCCATAGCTATCTGCCAAAACCCACTAGCCAAGTCAAGTACAGTGAAGTATTTAGAACCGCACAAAGAGTCCAAAGTATCGTCAATTCTAGGCAACGGATACGCATCTTTGATGGTGATGTCATTAAGTTGTCTGAAATCTATACAGTACCTATAGCTACCATCCTTCTTTGGCACCATCACAACAGGTGAGGCCCAAGGACTTTTGGATGGCTTAACTATGTCATGTTCAATCATCTCGTCCAAGGCCTTGTCATAATCAGTCTGTTTAGACAAAGGCACACGTCTAACAGGTTGTTTGATGGGTCGGGCATTTCCGGTGTCAATTTTATGCTTTATAACTTCCGTCTTTCCCAGGTCAAATTTGGATTTTGCAAAAACATCTTGATTTTGTAACAGAAAATTCTTAACTCTGGAACGGTCGCGATCTGACAAGTTTTCCGTTGAATCGTCAATCAGATGTCTTAAATGGTCCGGTATATCTTCATCCGTCTTTTCCAGAGATTGGTATTCAATGCCACCAGCTGCAATGTTATTTCCAGTCACTCGTTCATACCTTGCTACACCATCGTCATGAGAACAGAGGGCGTGATCTGGACAATCAATCATCCTAGCGGTATAGGGCTGCCCGAGGTGCGCTTCGGCACGTCATCTAAGGACTTTCCAGCCTCACTTTCCAGCGCCTCGTCAGCTACAGCAGTGCAAGGGGTCAGACCTGAACATAATCTCAGATCCCTAGTTAGGACGTTTCCAGCGCATAAGGGATCGTCAGTCTCTGAATGATCGTCATCATCGCATCGAGACTCCCCAATTACGTCACGAGGTAAAATATCAGGTCGTAGTCTGGCACGTTTGCCCTTCACCCCCTGTGGACCATCTCTCATTGAATTTCCAATTTTCGGATAAGTACCACACTCAATGTCAAGTTTTTCCCCACAAGAAACAACAGGATCCCCTATGTTAAACATTGGTTCCCCAGTCGCTACTGCAGTATTCTTGTAAAGGAACAAGGGTTCTAAACTAAGATTAGCCAATCTAATTGGAAATAAAGGTTGACTAGGGTCAACAAGGGATTTGGCAATAATCAGGGGAGGAAATTTTTCTCTATCTGCCAAATTCCCATTCATTTCAATTAACAGAGGTGTATCACCCAAGTGTTGACATTGTACTTTTCCGGGAACAATCATTTCTGTCATGGGAGGCACTCTGACAGTATCTTGCATTAAAATTCGGCACTTGGTAGACAAATCAGTCTCTAATATACAATCAAAATCTTTGCCATGCATAGTCAACAGTGCATCCCCGACATTAAGGATTGCCTTTTGATTCTTTAAAAAATCGTAGCCTAACACAGCCGGAGTGGTTATGTCGGCCACTAATAATGTTTGCACCACCCGTATACCCTGACCTAAATAAAATCCACATTCAATTCTACCATGACACTTTACTTTGTTACCATTTGCCACGGATATATTCAAATTGCTTGTTTTACATTGTTCGAACACTCCTAATAATTTGCTAGTTTCAGTCGACAATATGCTCACATTTGCACCGGTATCGATTAATGCAGGAACAGTAATTTCCCCAAAGTTCAATTGCAAATATTAGCCATTGTAACGACTATCGGTCAAATGATTAAATATATAGGGTCTTTTGGAATCATCAGTCGAAGTCTGACCCTGTGACTCGACTATTGATCGTTTCCCGAACTATTTTGAATCTGCTTCCGGCATTAACGCATGTATTGATCTGCAGATCCACAAATCCAACAACACCGGTTGCCATTTCTCACTTTGGGATGCTTATTTGGACAATATGTGGAAAAGTGTTCTTTCGATCTACAAATAAAGTGGAATTATCATCACGCCCAATATTTGGAGTCAATCGCTTCGCTCGCCCTCTTTTGAAAGATTCATATTTTAAAGCACTTGTCAATGCTTCGTTAAGAGTTTTCGGACTTGTGGATTGGACATGCCATTCCATTGCACTATCATTTAATGCGTCAATAAACGAGGTCATCGCAAAATATTCAATGGTTTCGCGAGGGATATTTTTGAAAGCTTCCCTCGATAAGCGCCTAACATCTTGCGCCAATTCCTCCAGCGATTCTTTGGATCCGCGTAACTTATTTTTCAACTTTGCCCTAGAAGTTTCATTTTGCTCCGGCGGCTCAAAACGGTACTTCAGGGCGTCCACAAGCAATTGATAATCAAAACGGTCTTCTAAACTTAAGTCGGCTAAAATGGCCAAAGCAGTGCCCTCTAAATGACCCACAAGTTGTAAAGCTTTTGCCCGGTTATCCCATCCATTCTCATACACAATGGTTTCAAACTGAGCCAAGTAATTAGTTAGGCTAGTCTTCCCATCATACTTACCACATTTTGGAAGTTTGTTACCAAACACACTGGCTGGGAGAGATATATTCTGTCCCACTCCAGTGACATTACTAATGGGGTTGGGTGCCCTACGACGATCATTGTCGTCATAGCGATCACGCCCCGAACGGTGGGCACTTAAAGTATGATCGTTAGTCCGCCCTCGCAAAAAATTATTGCTACCCGAGCTATCAATTCCATCGGAATAGCCTGAATCATTATATCTATTGGAACCGGACTCAAAAACACCCCCGCTTTTCCCCTGGTAACCTGATACATCGCGGTTAGAATCATTAATTGATGGGTCAACATAGTCGCTATCCTCAAGGTCCTTTCCATAATTACCACTGCAAGGGGTGTTAGAAGGCACCCTCAACCCAGGTCCAGCCATTCCACTTCCGGTGGAGTTGGACCCATTTGCCCTTCCTATACTACTCTGGTGAAATACGGAATCCGAAAATTGTACATGATTTCTAGATAACCCTACCCCCTGATTAAAGATGGGTTTCTGTGTCGTGTTAGATGGTAATTTTGGCTGTGCGATATGCATACCAGACGTAGGAATACTAATTTGAGACGATAATAAAGGCCTTTTATTAATCGCCCCAATTCCCACATGATGGTTCTCCGCGCGCGATGGCATAGGCGTAGATAGGCGGTTCACATGATTTTTCACAGGCATTGTCATTGATGCCCGAGCGGGCGTGGATGTACGCCTAGTCAGATCATCCTTAAATAATTTTGCTGCCTGATCATTATCGGAAAAAATGGTAAATTCCTCCTGCCTTTGCAAAGGCGGCGGGAGATGCCATCCTTTCGAAGGACTATCGGACCGGAAACGGTTACCCTGCGCATGAGCACCGTTATCGCTTCCAGTAGCCTTTTGAATTTCTTCCGCGTTATCCGGATCAATTTTTACGTCTGGCATTACATTTTCTTTATCAAGCAAATAAGATTTATTACCAACATTCAATTCCGTTTTCACAATAGTGGGCCTAGGGTTAACGAGTTCCCCAGTGTCCCCCTCACTAGTGGTTACCATGACCTTGTGGTCCCAGGACAGAGTGGTATCGTCTGGGGGGCCTGTTTCTTTCAATGGCTGCGGCCCAAATCCTACCTCCCCGTCCTGGTAATTTAAAATGGTTACAGACTCCTCGACATCCTGTCGAGAAGGCTGGGTAACAATTCCATCCCCCACAGCTGACGGAGAGCTATCCTCGAGATGTTGTTCCATCCTTAAATATTAGTCACGTGATCACCTGTTATTTTTTTAAATCAATTACGCCACCAACAATCAAAAATAAAAATATGAACTAAACCACCAAACTGCGTATAATCAAAATAAGCAAGCAAGTTACTTAATAATTTTAATTAAGATCGTTAAAATTCGATTATTTTATTCAATCCCAATTTAAACGGATGATTTAGAAAATCAGGAAGGTTTCAATTCTCCTTTTATTGTTATTCAAAGCTATTAGCGGAAAACACACTAAAATCTGAATGGTAAAGAATCTTGTGGTCGGGGTACTAAAATACCAAAAGGTAATAAATTACGGCAAAATCAGCAAATGTTCAAGATCAGAGGTCGACTTAAACCTACGCTAGGCGTAAGAATGAATTACCCTTGAATAAAATTTCAATCCCAGATCAAATGGTATGGAAATGTTCAAATTAAAGTAGTTTTACAAGAATTATTCCACTGCTATTTTAGCTCAAAATCAAAATATCCTTAAAAGTCTTTTAATTAATTATTCAGAAGTAGACGTGTAAAACTAGTACACAATTGAACGAGGTATTAATTTCAAACTCCCGATAACATGAGACAGTGTGTATATATTTCCAAAGCAATGTACAGATATTAGCAAATTTAAATAGCTTATATAACAGAGCTGTCAAGTGTCCTGCGAATGGCGGGATAATCCCGCGAATTTGATCAAAATTTGGCTAATTCGCGTGTCCCGCAATGTCCCGCGAAGTCCCGCAAATGTCGGCTTTGACCTCCGCGAATTTTCAAAATTGTAACAATCCCCGAAGCTAAAGGGTACACCCTAGTTGTCCGAAACCCATTACTCCGAAAAATATAGTCATGATTTACCAGAGAAAGGGGGACCGTACCAAGTTAAGCTTACGCCAGTTTCATGCCATATATTTGGCCAAATTAATGGGATGGACGCATTCTGATGTTTATAGATCTCTCTCTCTCTCTTTCTCACTTAGAATTGCACCCATTACATGGTGCTACTAGAATGGCAGGAACGGGGGATTTATTTTACATTGTGATCTTAAAGCGGTTATTAAAACACAATATATATTACGGAACAGTTTATCTTCAATCTCTTTTTATAGCCAAATTAAAATGAAACATTTTGAAACAGATAAAATAAGTTAACGCATAGAACTTTAAACATAAAAGAGTATACAATATTACGTTGTCAAAATATTTCGTCGCATTTAATTTCTTAGTCTCTGTCTCTTATCAAATCGTAAAAGAACAAAGCATTCTAAACCTAATCACTTGGAATTTGTTTTTCGGCCTTCGTTTCCGGCATTTGTTTTTTTATTTTCTTCTCCTAAACTGTATTTGCTTGACAATAATCAGAGAAAGTGCGTATAAGTATTTTTGCGTGGCATATTCTGTCACGCAAACAAACGGGTGTGATTTCAATTTCTTGTCTGTCTGAGGACGTATTGGGAACGAGGTAGAATTAAAGAATTTTATGAACGAGTCATGCAAGATACTAGAGCTAGTAAAGTAATTTATTGGATAAGTTAATTTCTGAAGGATCTAGATAAAATATGTTTCAAAACTTTGTGAACACTACATAACTACATTAGGCATATATAGTATCTGTGTTTAAAATACGTTCCTAAAATTATGAAAACGTTAGGTGAGAAATATTGCTATTGTACGTTCGAAAAGTATTTGGTTGTATTTTCTAGTTCTCGAGTTACCCATGAACTTTCGTAGGCTAAACATTAAACAATTAACGTATTGACTTAGCCTAATTTTGCAATGATGTTAACGTGATTCCAATGTTATGTTGTCGTGACTCGCAGAGGTTGTGACAAGATTCGCTTAAAGAAATTGTATTTTTAAGATAAGATCCCCTTATTTTCGAACAACTGGGTTTCGGACAACTGTCTGGGTTTCGGACAACTGTCTGGGTTTCGGAAAACTGCTCGGATTCGGAGAATTGGGTTTCGGACAACTGGGTTGACCCCTATCGGACCCCTATATGAAAAGGTACATTTTAATATATAACACAATGAGGGGTAAATGTTTCATAGTTGGTCACGAACGAGATAAGTGCAAAGTATTGTTCAGAATTTTTGAATTTCAGTTGGATTACGGTACTCACAAGTGTGGTTTTTCTTAATAATATTTCTATGCGTATTGTGTGGAATTGTGTTGACATTTACTTAAGTTAAGTGCATTATATGTGATAAATCAGTATCTGAAATTTTAATTTGCACTTTTACATTATGCCCCAATCACGCAAATCCCTTGAATGTCCTGCGATATCCCGCAAATTTAGGTGGATGTTTCGCCAATCCTGCAAATTTAGGGCACTTTGTCTAAAGAAATTGCCCCTCTATGAAGTCTTTGGGTGGTTACCCTGTTAACTGTCCCGCAATTAGCGTGTTTGTCCCTCGAATGGTCCCGCGATATCCCGCGAATTTGATCGAAATTCGACCTATTAGCGCAATCACGCAAATTCCTTAAATGTCCCGCGAAATCCCGCGAATTTAGGCGGATGTCCCGCAAAATCTCGCGAATTTTTGGCACTGGGTCTAAAAAATCTGTCCCGCGAGAAAATCTTTGGGGGTTGACAGTACTGATATAAGCAAAAACAATGACAAATGCACGTGAAATATATCAGCGATCTCTGATTAATAAACGGTTAAGCGAGAGATTTACAAGCACATTCACCACCACGATTAGTGTAAATTAAACTAAAATCCAAGCAAAAGTAATTTAAATGAAAAAAGTATGAGAGGGTTCCTTAAAAGAAGTGTTTAAGAATATCTCACCAGAGCTGCCACCATTATAAAATACCATCCAATAACCCGGAAGTGAATTATAGAAATATAGGTAGCGTGAGCCCAGAGGGGGAGAAAAACCAGGGTTCAAAGATTACATACGCTTATAATGTAAATCTGTATTGAGATGACATCGTCGCTGATTGATCAAAAGTCGACAAACAAATTACGTCATCGATGGCGGTTTCAAAATTTTCGAAATACGCTTCGAATAATATTATGTTTATTTCTGGCATGTTAACCAATATCATAGCTTCTCATTTCACATCAAGATAAAGAAATGTGAACGGAATATGCCTATATCAATTAAAAAATCCCATCGAAGTGTAGTATTTGATAACTAGCCGATGAAAATTCGATCGAATGAAGGTGGTAAGCAAGAGAGGTAATTATGTATGTCATCTTTAAACTCTGGGGCTTTCCCTCCTCTTGCGTGAGCCAGAACAAAGGGAAATTGGACTAGTACTTCATAAGAAATTACTAATGAGGTAAGTGATGAATCGGTGTCAGGAATATGATAGAATGATAGGTCTAGTGTAAAAGGGTGAAGTTACAAGGTGAAATATAAACCTACACAAATACAACACAGCAAGCTAAAAAGAATAAGGGATTGGGTACTTTAAATATCACCACACCAACTACCAACTAATAGTAAATCACACAAGAAATATATTCATTCAATAAAGTCTATTCTATTATACTTGCGTTTTATGTCACAACTGAAATATATATGTACAATGCGAATAAATAGTATTTAAATTATATAGATTATAATTTACATAAATGCTTAATGTCTTTAAATCTATTAGAATGAAATTAAACTCAATAACGCTGAAATCTGCAGTCTGATAAAATGTCTTCAAAATTATGACCGGGATCAAGGAGGATTGGCTCCCAGAGTGCAACATCGATATTCTGTCCCATATATGGGCATGTCGTGATACAAAATTTGAATTCAAACAGCCACCATTTTGTTCACTTCAGCATTTGAATCGTGAATTTTGGTCTTGTTTCCGAACGAAAAATTCCAAAACTCAGGAGAAATGATCGAGATATTGGTTCGAATCTTTTGGACTGTTTATTTTGAATTTATAGTTGGTTATAATTTCAGAAAATAACGACATTTCGACGATTTCATTGTTGGAAAATATCGAGTTTCGATCCTGGGAGCCAATCCTCCTTGGACCGGGATACTACTTCAAATCAGAAGAGAATTGCCAACAACGATCTTGTAATAAAGTTGAATTTTATGCCCTCTATAAATTCAGTCGGGAACTAATAGCATGAAAAGTGACGTCAGATATGCGTTAAAAGCCCGAACGAGATTTTGATAAATGGGAAAGAGCTGTGAACTTTCAACCGTCAAAGACTAAGGGTGTTATTTTAAACACCAGAGGTGCGAACTCAATGGAATATGCCCGTAAGGACTTCTTTCAATTACAATCAAGTTCAAGTTCAAGTTAAAAGCTGTCTAGGATGGCAAAACTGCCCTAATTCACGTCACCTTACTAGTCAATGGGCAAAAGGGCAAACGCCTGACTTTTTATCTCGAGTTATGGATTTATGTGGCCTCACTGGCCTATCTGAGGTTCTAAAGTTATGTCTAAGCTACATCTTGACACTAAACTCAATAGGGGCCAACCATCTACTTTTTGAAATAATTGGTCAATTGTGACACTACCCCCTCTCTCTGCAGACACAAATTGAAATTCACAAAAATGAAGGCAAAATTAATACGCCACTTGACTCGAAATTTTCCTTCAGATAACCCAAATAAACGCATTTTCAGAAGAAATGGCATGTTGTCATTGCAAAAAGATTACAACTGTGCCTACATACAAGCTTACTGACTCGTCATGATCACAATTGTGTTGGGACTACATTTATTTTTGAATACTACTTTTTTCTATTCAGCGGAAGTGACGTATTAGGGCATTTTGACCGAAACAATAATCCACAAAGGCCAAACTGCCCTAATTCACGTCACCATACTAGTCAATGGGCAAAAGGTCAAACGCCTGACTTTTTATCTCGAGTTTTGGATTTATGTGGCCTCACTGGCCTATCTGAGGTTCTAAAGCTATGTCTAAGCTACATTTTGACACTAAACTCAATAGGGGCCAACCATCTACTTTTTGAAATAATTGGTCAATTGTGACACTACCCCCTCTCTCTGCAGACAGAAATTGAAATTCACAAAAATCAAGGCAAAATTAATACGCCACTTGACTCGAAATTTTCCTTCAGATAACCCAAATAAACGCATTTTCAGAAGAAATGGCATGTTGTCATTGCAAAAAGATGACAACTGTACCTACATACTAGCTTACTGACTCGTCATGATCACAATTGTGTTGGGACTACATTCATTTTTTTAAACTACTTTTTTCTATTCAGCGGAAGTGACGTATTAGGGCATTTTGGCCTAATAGCCACATGGTTGGATGATTTTTGGCTTGAAATTGCGTTTTTCCAATTTAGTAGAGTTTTTCAAGTAGTTTTGTGCAGTTTAAGAATATTCTGACAGCAATTATGAAAAATATGGCTACTTCATTACCCCTGGGGTCATTTTTCCAAGAACCCAATGGTTTTCCTTTAAATTTGACTAGTTTTTCATTTGCATCATAAAATCTACTGCCTGATGGTGACATTTTACAATATCGTGTCAAGAAATTGAGTATTTTATTGCATATTGCGATTTTTAGCCAAAATCACTGAACCGTGAACCAGAAAATTGGGCAAATTTGGCCTACTTTGGCAAAATTTTACTAAAGGATGATTCTCGGTTTGGAGAACGAAGTTCATCACTCTAATTGAGCGCTATCCCTGCTTCGGACAAATTTGATTTTTTTACATAATATAGATTTGAATGTCTTCTTTTGAATAGACATAAATTAATTTGGGTAATATTTCTAGATTTTCCATAAAAAATTACTAGTGAACCACCCAACGTCGCTTCTATGATTCGTACCACTTTTTTAACTTGATGTATTGCATATTTTCGTGGGTCGATTTAAAAAAAAATACAAACGACGTATACATGAATATGTCATAAGCATATCGTGAGATAATTGTTAGATTAGGTTTGCTATAAGTGACTTTAAAACAAAAAAATAAAAAACATTAGTTCACGTGTTAAAGTTCCATTGACCGTGACATCAAGGAAAGTTGAGCTTTTTGTCATCAGACATCTTTATAGATGGAACTAGCTATGTACTACATTTTCAAATACACTCACATAGAACATATCTAAGATGTTCTTTTTATCGATGAAAAGATTCTTACATTCGGAAGTTACATTAAAATATCAATTGCAATAGCCGCCTGTTTTTAACATCCCTTTGTCACTCATCCCTTAATTATCTCTGTGTATCCATTCTGATACTCATAGCATCTTTCTGTTTCACCTGAAACATCTCAGGGCTGAGAAGAAATGAGATGTCATGGTTTATCATGATGCTGTGTATCTTATACTTGTGTGTGTTCGATTTTGATAGCACCCGAGTGCAACATAAGGAGCACATACAATACATTTTGTGTATGCCCAGTCTGGTCTTATATCTGCCTGCTCCGAGGAATTTTGGTGGCGATTTTTTGATTTTTGTAATAGCCTACTACATAGCATCTCTTGTGCGCGTAAATCCCAATGTTTTGAAATAGAAAATAGAGACTCAATTCTATATCGATAGTTTCACAGATGAGGGTAGCGAATGGGCGCAGCTTTGACGATCAACGAATGATATAACGATATCACGGATTTCACCGAATGTTATATTCATCCCTAAATAGCTTATTTATTTAGTCTTAAGATCCTTGTGATGTTTCTTTTCATTGCAGTGACTCTGAAATTGCTGTGCCAGATATTACGTCACAGCGACTCATTTTCCAACATTTAAGCATTTAACTAAATAATTGAAATATAATTATTAAAGAATGAGGACCTTGTGTTTCACTCTGGACGAGGGGGGCCATGTCTCGGCTAGTTGTGCATTAACGTTTGATACTCTTTTGTGGATAAAAATAATGAATATATGTTAACGTAGCACTAAGCAGATACTTTTAAAGAATATAGTTACACTTAAAGAATAGGTCCAACGAATATATATTGAATATAGGACTCGTTTGATGAACGATCGTTGTAATAATTCTAATAAACCTATAGAAATGAATCAACGATTAAAGTGCTTAATTCGGTAATTTCTGTTTATTTTTTCTCACTGCAGTAGATTAAACAGATATTGGTAAGTAAAAATAGTATTCCAACAGACTCTTAACTCATTCTATTTGTTCATTAGTGGCAAAATAAGATTTCCCGGGAAAAAACATGACGTCACGAACAGAACCGGTTATGGATTTTTATCGGCAATGCGTTATGCAACTCGAATGTAAATTCAAAAGTGTTCATGTTATACCGTGTTCTGATTGGCCAGAAAGGAGTAACACTTACCGAAATCACCTCATGGTTCAATGCCTTTTGGTTACAAAATTTTAGACGCCTTATGTTAGGTAATGCTATCAACTGAGCGTGTTTATTTTCTATATTGTGTTCTGACTGGCCAGAAAGTAATTCTGCATGACTAGCTATGTGAAAACGTACCGCTGGGTCGGAGGCTCTAATTTAGGTATTATTTTTTTGGGTTTATCGGAGGAAAAAACGTGACTCCAAAGTAGTCATCTCTGAATCAATTCCTCACTTCAATGAATGCAGTTGCAATCAATTACACTAACACTTTATAAGCACGTTCGGAGATTATGAACTCCAACAACATATTCTAAACCCGTCCTGTTCGTGATGTCATGATAGAGATTTGAAATTGTGTTCCCGATTTTGAACATTAAATTTCACATTTATAAAAATGTTTACAAGAACGGTTACTGGTTCGACATGTTAGTGGTATTTAGAACGTGTATAAACTGTATTTTGACCCCATGAGCATCGAACAGACACTTTAAGTTAATTGAAAGACTTCGTGTTCAAGTTAGCTGAATTTCGTGTAACTTAACTCTGTTATGTTTCTAGATTTTACTTGTGGAGAACAGAAATCATAATCACAATCGTATTTTAAGGCAAATAGGCCATGCATATGCTTTGAGTTACACGGTGAATGATCAAATTAACATATTTTGGATGTTGAATTTCATTTCAAGTTCATTCGAATTTTACGCATTATCTACCCTTTGCATTCGTTTGACTTCACTTCTTAAAAGAGAGCTTCGTCTTCGTCTTGTAGTTTAACTAGACTCTGCACGCAGGGTACGCATTATCCAATAAAATTAATGTATACTGTCTAGGCTGAGACTAACATATATATGTTATTTAATGTATTTAATATACAGGATATATCTGAGAAGGTTATACATGTATAATATATCTACAAGAGGAACAGTGGGGACCGAGGGTTGATATATTACCTTTACCTGTCGAAAATCGGGCATTTAATAACTGATTTATTTGTAAATTATGAGGATTAGATACGCATTGAATGTAAGTTATTGAGGTGTTAGAAAAACAAACTTACAAACAAACCACCGAGTTTAGACATATTATTACATGTATTGTCCTATTATCAAATCATATATTGTGTTCTATTTCTAAAACGTTAACAGTTTATGGTGTACAATAAAACTATTACTATGAACCACTTTGATACATTTAGACATAAAATATCAAGTTACTCATCAGCCAACAAATCACAAAATATCGAAAAATGAAAAATACGAGGTACTTGTTCACTCAAATCTTGCAGTCAATTGGTAATGTATGTTATATAAATAGTATATAACATATATAATGTATATTATATAAATAGTTCGCAAAGTAAATGAGCAAAAGCGTAACATTTGTATGTAGCATGCTTCATAAAACAAGTCAGCGTGCATTTTGTTCCTGGCACTGATTGGTTAATAAGTGAATACAATTCGTTGAATGCACGATGCACTCACAAGATTAGCAGCTGGGAAAGGCTATTCAACAAAAAGTACGCTTTCGTACTCATAAAAGGATTACCCTTTTACAACTTTGACAACTTTGAAGCATGAACTTAGAAATGTACTTACTGTTACTGTTACCCTGTGGATCCCAGGGTTTTGATATGTTCTGCGAAGTCATGCAAAGAAAGACCATATAGTCCATTTGTCATTTTCTGAACGTATGAATATTTAAAAGTATGATGTTTTTCTGTGTAAATACTATCATTAGGGATTATTGGAGTGATTTAGCTGGGTTGACAAAAAATAACTTTGGGGAAAATTTTGGTATCTATTACCATAGTAACATACCAGGTATATGGTGGTATCCCAACGCTAAGTCAATAGTCAACGCCATGTTAAGCGATTGCACCCCTCCCTAATCAGCCTATATAATTTTTTCCCCAAACAAACTTTTTCGGCAACCCAGTTAAATCACTTTAGAAAACCCTTATTATCATTAATCGACCATAAAACATCGTACTTTTAACAAATTCTAGGTTCACTTTTGGATGTATAGGGGTGACAAATGGACTAATATACTAAAAGTATATGCCAGCTAGTCATATCTGTGACACTTTTGTATGATATGTATTCCACTTTGAACCACCATCTATTTCAATATTGTGAAAATATATATTTCCCAAATTATAAAATAAATGATCTTGTATTCGCGAATGCCACTAACGCCTGTCGGCTGCCGGATTAACCTACTATTTTATGGGCAATTCATTAAAATATGAATGGAATATTGGCAGGTACTTTTAATATTTAAATGAGTTGCCCATAGAAAAGTATGTTAATCCGGTAGATGAAATCTTTCATTCCCAAATCATAGTCTTAGCTTATATTTGCGAATGCAAATAACGCCTTTCGGCTACCGGATTAACCTTCTATTTCACTGGAGACCCATGTAAATACGAATAGTACCTGCCACTATTCCATTCACATTTAAATGAGTTAGTCATAGAATACTGGGTTAATCAGGTAACCGAGATGCGTTAGTTGCATTCGCGAATATAAGGTTAGAGTCCATTTCACTGTTTTATTGCGTCAGTAGAACCCCAAAAATAAGAAATCGGGAGACCATTGTGCAATAATATATGGAAAAGTAGATTCATATTGTACATGAATGACATTTGTATATTTCAGATTTTCTCGTTTTTTGTGCAATAAGACTGTGACCTCTTGTAATTTGAAGAATTTCAGCCATGTTAATCTTATTGAAAATAACATGGCAGAGAAGCATCCATATATAAGAGGCCACACACTTTATAAGCCAAACTAGAAGCAATCCAAGATATACAAATGTCATTCATGTACAATAGGAACATATTTTTCCATATATTATTGCATGATGATATTGTGATTTCTTATTTTTTAGGTTTTACTGACGCAATTCAACAGTGAAATGGACTAGCTTGTATTCACGAATGCAAGAAACGCCTGTCGGCTACCGGATTAAACTACCTTTGCAATCGTCGGTATTTTAGCGCGGAGATAAATGTTCAATATGACATAAATATTTGATATGACATCGATGAATACTTTCATCATTCTGGTGGAAATGTCTACCAAACTCCCCTCCCTTGTCCCCCTTCCCCCAAGTAACTTGTTAAGCTAAGTTCACACCAACGGCGCTTTGATGGCGCTTTTAAGCGGCGTGCAAAGCATAATCAACTGATGTGAATTTCTGAAAATTGTGAATTAAGCTTATATCGAAAAAGCTAAAAATCCTTTGTTCATGTCACTAAAGGTTCGAAAACGTTATTACATTTTCCAGTTACTTTAGTTACCACAGTTATCCAAGGCTATTTGGGCAAATAAAATCCGTAGTTTGAGTGATCAATTCACGCTCAGCGATACTGCATGAGGGACATGAAAAGTTGTTTATTTTCCAATAAATCCTGCCATCATTTGGTACATCAAAGAACCTGATTATTGGCTAGATAAATGATGTCAAAGGTTGTAGGTAGCAATATGTCCATAACAAAGGATTAACTTATTGCTGAAATTGAAAAAGAACAACCCATGCCATCATCAATCTAGCAAATCCAAAATGACTAATGACTCTGTTTAATGGTAACTGAAAAAAGACTGGAAACTTTTATTATATATAGCAACATACTGAACATAATCGATGGTTTCATTTTGGCAATCGAGGTTTTATTACAGATTCTTATATGATAAACCAAACAACTTTTACATTTACCAGTCGCTTATGGTAATTAGCCATACATTTCTAGGTATACGTTTTATCGCAATCGTGTCAAAATATAAATTGTATTGATAAACAGAAAAGAACACAAAAAATCATATACGGGCGCCATTTTTCTAAGGTGTTTCTAAGTGTTGTTTAATCTCTCTAGACTATCTCTCATCAACGGCTTATTGGAGATTGGTTGAACAATGAACGTGTTATTTATAGCTATAATAACCACGTTGATCGATGCTTGGGCGAATTTTAAGGTTTAAATCAGGAAGAGAGAGGTAGAAAGAGGCGTAATCTTGTGGCAAGTTCCTCACCTCCTACGCACTGAATTGTGTTTCGATTCCCCGTCCATTCTCCACACCGATTTTTTATTTTTAACTCATTGATGTATCCCTTTAAAGGAGTACAGGCTACAGTGAAGCTGTAAAGGAAGGACGTTTGTTTATTTCCATATTTCTGAATGTAAGCTCATACTAGATTTTGTTTATTCCAAGTGTTCTACTATATATTGTATAGATTCATCAGGCAGTTTTCAGTGTATGATAGAAGTGATATAAATACACCCTCTCCAGCTCACAGCAATTGACTAGCTTATATTCACCACAAGCATAGTTCATAGCAAGTGGTGACATCTAATTAATAGATGATTAATCAATTTTATATATGACTTGTAAAATGCCAAAAATCTGAAGTCGCTCTTTTGAGAGGCCCTCTATTGGATGAATGTGTATAAAATGTCAGAGAATATCTCGAAAATGGGACACGATTTAAGAATGAATTATTTTCGAATGTTTCTTAAAAACATATTGAAAGGATTTTTTCATGATATGCTCATGACATATCCCTGTACGCTTTGTTTGTCTTTTTTCTCAAATTGACCCACGGAAATATGCAATACATCAAGTTAAAAAAGTGGTACGAATCATAAAAGCGACGTTGGGTGGTTCACTAGTAATTTTTTGATGGAAAATCTAGAAATATTACCCAAATTAATTTAAGACTATTCAAAAGAAGACATTCAAATCTATATTATGTAAAAAAAATCAAATTGGTCAGAAGCAGGGATAACGCTCAATTAGAGTGATGAACTTCGTTCTCCAAACCGAGAATCATCCTTTATCATTTTTTTGACACTTTATTCCATTCAACCACCTCCTGATTTGAAAAATGATGACAAATTTGATCAGTTTTGACTCTGGCCTAGAGAATTGGGACTTTTGAGATATTTTTAACTTGAATTTAGTCATTTAGAGTGAACAAATACATCAAAAATTGACACTTAACTGACCAATCTCTAACTGTACCCCTGATATGTACCTTCATTCTTTACTGGAAACCATAAGATGGAAAATTCAATCTTTATTATGAACATCAACTCATTGGCTTCCCCATTTACGACAACATGTGACATCTAGGGGTCATTAAGGGCGAAAGTGTAGCCAAATATCGTCAAAATCAGTGGTTTTTGGGGTAAAAAGCGAAAACTGCTGATTCAGCAAAAACATTAAATTTGTTCATGAAAATTCCCATTTTTGCCTCCGTCCAGAATATGTTTCACACTAATAAACTTCAATTCTGGGCGATTCTGAGTAGTTTTAAAAAATTTTGGTCACTTTCACATGTGACTAATAGCCACATGGTTGGATGATTTTTGGCTTGAAATTGCGTTTTTCCAATTTAGTAGAGTTTTTCAAGTAGTTTTGTGCAGTTTAAGAATATTCTGACAGCAATTATGAAAAATTTGGCTACTTCATTACCCCTGGGGTCATTTTTCCAAGAACCCAATGGTTTTCCTTTAAATTTGACTAGTTTTTCATTTGCATCATAAAATCTACTGCCTGATGGTGACATTTTACAATATCGTGTCAAGAAATTGAGTATTTTATTGCATATTGCGATTTTTAGCCAAAATCACTGAACCGTGAACCAGAAAATTGGGCAAATTTGGCCTACTTTGGCAAAATTTTACTAAATTTATCATTTTTTTGACACTTTATTCCATTCAACCACCTCCTGATTTGAAAAATGATGACAAATTTGATCAGTTTTGACTCTGGCCTAGAGAATTGGGACTTTTGAGATATTTTTAACTTGAATTTAGTCATTTAGAGTGAACAAATACATCAAAAATTGACACTTAACTGACCAATCTCTAACTGTACCCCTGATATGTACCTTCATTCTTTACTGGAAACCATAAGATGGAAAATTCAATCTTTATTATGAACATCAACTCATTGGCTTCCCCATTTACGACAACATGTGACATCTAGGGGTCATTAAGGGCGAAAGTGTAGCCAAATATCGTCAAAATCAGTGGTTTTTGGGGTAAAAAGCGAAAACTGCTGATTCAGCAAAAACATTAAATTTGTTCATGAAAATTCCCATTTTTGCCTCCGTCCAGAATATGTTTCACACTAATAAACTTCAATTCTGGGCGATTCTGAGTAGTTTTAAAAAATTTTGGTCACTTTCACATGTGACTAATAGCCACATGGTTGGATGATTTTTGGCTTGAAATTGCGTTTTTCCAATTTAGTAGAGTTTTTCAAGTAGTTTTGTGCAGTTTAAGAATATTCTGACAGCAATTATGAAAAATATGGCTACTTCATTACCCCTGGGGTCATTTTTCCAAGAACCCAATGGTTTTCCTTTAAATTTGACTAGTTTTTCATTTGCATCATAAAATCTACTGCCTGATGGTGACATTTTACAATATCGTGTCAAGAAATTGAGTATTTTATTGCATATTGCGATTTTTAGCCAAAATCACTGAACCGTGAACCAGAAAATTGGGCAAATTTGGCCTACTTTGGCAAAATTTTACTAAATTTATCATTTTTTGACACTTTATTCCATTCAACCACCTCCTGATTTGAAAAATGATGACAAATTTGATCAGTTTTGACTCTGGCCTAGAGAATTGGGACTTTTGAGATATTTTTAACTTGAATTTAGTCATTTAGAGTGAACAAATACATCAAAAATTGACACTTAACTGACCAATCTCTAACTGTACCCCTGATATGTACCTTCATTCTTTACTGGAAACCATAAGATGGAAAATTCAATCTTTATTATGAACATCAACTCATTGGCTTCCCCATTTACGACAACATGTGACATCTAGGGGTCATTAAGGGCGAAAGTGTAGCCAAATATCGTCAAAATCAGTGGTTTTTGGGGTAAAAAGCGAAAACTGCTGATTCAGCAAAAACATTAAATTTGTTCATGAAAATTCCCATTTTTGCCTCCGTCCAGAATATGTTTCACACTAATAAACTTCAATTCTGGGCGATTCTGAGTAGTTTTAAAAAATTTTGGTCACTTTCACATGTGACTAATAGCCACATGGTTGGATGATTTTTGGCTTGAAATTGCGTTTTTCCAATTTAGTAGAGTTTTTCAAGTAGTTTTGTGCAGTTTAAGAATATTCTGACAGCAATTATGAAAAATTTGGCTACTTCATTACCCCTGGGGTCATTTTTCCAAGAACCCAATGGTTTTCCTTTAAATTTGACTAGTTTTTCATTTGCATCATAAAATCTACTGCCTGATGGTGACATTTTACAATATCGTGTCAAGAAATTGAGTATTTTATTGCATATTGCGATTTTTAGCCAAAATCACTGAACCGTGAACCAGAAAATTGGGCAAATTTGGCCTACTTTGGCAAAATTTTACTAAATTTATCATTTTTTTGACACTTTATTCCATTCAACCACCTCCTGATTTGAAAAATGATGACAAATTTGATCAGTTTTGACTCTGGCCTAGAGAATTGGGACTTTTGAGATATTTTTAACTTGAATTTAGTCATTTAGAGTGAACAAATACATCAAAAATTGACACTTAACTGACCAATCTCTAACTGTACCCCTGATATGTACCTTCATTCTTTACTGGAAACCATAAGATGGAAAATTCAATCTTTATTATGAACATCAACTCATTGGCTTCCCCATTTACGACAACATGTGACATCTAGGGGTCATTAAGGGCGAAAGTGTAGCCAAATATCGTCAAAATCAGTGGTTTTTGGGGTAAAAAGCGAAAACTGCTGATTCAGCAAAAACATTAAATTTGTTCATGAAAATTCCCATTTTTGCCTCCGTCCAGAATATGTTTCACACTAATAAACTTCAATTCTGGGCGATTCTGAGTAGTTTTAAAAAATTTTGGTCACTTTCACATGTGACTAATAGCCACATGGTTGGATGATTTTTGGCTTGAAATTGCGTTTTTCCAATTTAGTAGAGTTTTTCAAGTAGTTTTGTGCAGTTTAAGAATATTCTGACAGCAATTATGAAAAATATGGCTACTTCATTACCCCTGGGGTCATTTTTCCAAGAACCCAATGGTTTTCCTTTAAATTTGACTAGTTTTTCATTTGCATCATAAAATCTACTGCCTGATGGTGACATTTTACAATATCGTGTCAAGAAATTGAGTATTTTATTGCATATTGCGATTTTTAGCCAAAATCACTGAACCGTGAACCAGAAAATTGGGCAAATTTGGCCTACTTTGGCAAAATTTTACTAAATTTATCATTTTTTTGACACTTTATTCCATTCAACCACCTCCTGATTTGAAAAATGATGACAAATTTGATCAGTTTTGACTCTGGCCTAGAGAATTGGGACTTTTGAGATATTTTTAACTTGAATTTAGTCATTTAGAGTGAACAAATACATCAAAAATTGACACTTAACTGACCAATCTCTAACTGTACCCCTGATATGTACCTTCATTCTTTACTGGAAACCATAAGATGGAAAATTCAATCTTTATTATGAACATCAACTCATTGGCTTCCCCATTTACGACAACATGTGACATCTAGGGGTCATTAAGGGCGAAAGTGTAGCCAAATATCGTCAAAATCAGTGGTTTTTGGGGTAAAAAGCGAAAACTGCTGATTCAGCAAAAACATTAAATTTGTTCATGAAAATTCCCATTTTTGCCTCCGTCCAGAATATGTTTCACACTAATAAACTTCAATTCTGGGCGATTCTGAGTAGTTTTAAAAAATTTTGGTCACTTTCACATGTGACTAATAGCCACATGGTTGGATGATTTTTGGCTTGAAATTGCGTTTTTCCAATTTAGTAGAGTTTTTCAAGTAGTTTTGTGCAGTTTAAGAATATTCTGACAGCAATTATGAAAAATTTGGCTACTTCATTACCCCTGGGGTCATTTTTCCAAGAACCCAATGGTTTTCCTTTAAATTTGACTAGTTTTTCATTTGCATCATAAAATCTACTGCCTGATGGTGACATTTTACAATATCGTGTCAAGAAATTGAGTATTTTATTGCATATTGCGATTTTTAGCCAAAATCACTGAACCGTGAACCAGAAAATTGGGCAAATTTGGCCTACTTTGGCAAAATTTTACTAAATTTATCATTTTTTTGACACTTTATTCCATTCAACCACCTCCTGATTTGAAAAATGATGACAAATTTGATCAGTTTTGACTCTGGCCTAGAGAATTGGGACTTTTGAGATATTTTTAACTTGAATTTAGTCATTTAGAGTGAACAAATACATCAAAAATTGACACTTAACTGACCAATCTCTAACTGTACCCCTGATATGTACCTTCATTCTTTACTGGAAACCATAAGATGGAAAATTCAATCTTTATTATGAACATCAACTCATTGGCTTCCCCATTTACGACAACATGTGACATCTAGGGGTCATTAAGGGCGAAAGTGTAGCCAAATATCGTCAAAATCAGTGGTTTTTGGGGTAAAAAGCGAAAACTGCTGATTCAGCAAAAACATTAAATTTGTTCATGAAAATTCCCATTTTTGCCTCCGTCCAGAATATGTTTCACACTAATAAACTTCAATTCTGGGCGATTCTGAGTAGTTTTAAAAAATTTTGGTCACTTTCACATGTGACTAATAGCCACATGGTTGGATGATTTTTGGCTTGAAATTGCGTTTTTCCAATTTAGTAGAGTTTTTCAAGTAGTTTTGTGCAGTTTAAGAATATTCTGACAGCAATTATGAAAAATATGGCTACTTCATTACCCCTGGGGTCATTTTTCCAAGAACCCAATGGTTTTCCTTTAAATTTGACTAGTTTTTCATTTGCATCATAAAATCTACTGCCTGATGGTGACATTTTACAATATCGTGTCAAGAAATTGAGTATTTTATTGCATATTGCGATTTTTAGCCAAAATCACTGAACCGTGAACCAGAAAATTGGGCAAATTTGGCCTACTTTGGCAAAATTTTACTAAATTTATCATTTTTTGACACTTTATTCCATTCAACCACCTCCTGATTTGAAAAATGATGACAAATTTGATCAGTTTTGACTCTGGCCTAGAGAATTGGGACTTTTGAGATATTTTTAACTTGAATTTAGTCATTTAGAGTGAACAAATACATCAAAAATTGACACTTAACTGACCAATCTCTAACTGTACCCCTGATATGTACCTTCATTCTTTACTGGAAACCATAAGATGGAAAATTCAATCTTTATTATGAACATCAACTCATTGGCTTCCCCATTTACGACAACATGTGACATCTAGGGGTCATTAAGGGCGAAAGTGTAGCCAAATATCGTCAAAATCAGTGGTTTTTGGGGTAAAAAGCGAAAACTGCTGATTCAGCAAAAACATTAAATTTGTTCATGAAAATTCCCATTTTTGCCTCCGTCCAGAATATGTTTCACACTAATAAACTTCAATTCTGGGCGATTCTGAGTAGTTTTAAAAAATTTTGGTCACTTTCACATGTGACTAATAGCCACATGGTTGGATGATTTTTGGCTTGAAATTGCGTTTTTTCCAATTTAGTAGAGTTTTTCAAGTAGTTTTGTGCAGTTTAAGAATATTCTGACAGCAATTATGAAAAATTTGGCTACTTCATTACCCCTGGGGTCATTTTTCCAAGAACCCAATGGTTTTCCTTTAAATTTGACTAGTTTTTCATTTGCATCATAAAATCTACTGCCTGATGGTGACATTTTACAATATCGTGTCAAGAAATTGAGTATTTTATTGCATATTGCGATTTTTAGCCAAAATCACTGAACCGTGAACCAGAAAATTGGGCAAATTTGGCCTACTTTGGCAAAATTTTACTAAATTTATCATTTTTTTGACACTTTATTCCATTCAACCACCTCCTGATTTGAAAAATGATGACAAATTTGATCAGTTTTGACTCTGGCCTAGAGAATTGGGACTTTTGAGATATTTTTAACTTGAATTTAGTCATTTAGAGTGAACAAATACATCAAAAATTGACACTTAACTGACCAATCTCTAACTGTACCCCTGATATGTACCTTCATTCTTTACTGGAAACCATAAGATGGAAAATTCAATCTTTATTATGAACATCAACTCATTGGCTTCCCCATTTACGACAACATGTGACATCTAGGGGTCATTAAGGGCGAAAGTGTAGCCAAATATCGTCAAAATCAGTGGTTTTTGGGGTAAAAAGCGAAAACTGCTGATTCAGCAAAAACATTAAATTTGTTCATGAAAATTCCCATTTTTGCCTCCGTCCAGAATATGTTTCACACTAATAAACTTCAATTCTGGGCGATTCTGAGTAGTTTTAAAAAATTTTGGTCACTTTCACATGTGACTAATAGCCACATGGTTGGATGATTTTTGGCTTGAAATTGCGTTTTTCCAATTTAGTAGAGTTTTTCAAGTAGTTTTGTGCAGTTTAAGAATATTCTGACAGCAATTATGAAAAATTTGGCTACTTCATTACCCCTGGGGTCATTTTTCCAAGAACCCAATGGTTTTCCTTTAAATTTGACTAGTTTTTCATTTGCATCATAAAATCTACTGCCTGATGGTGACATTTTACAATATCGTGTCAAGAAATTGAGTATTTTATTGCATATTGCGATTTTTAGCCAAAATCACTGAACCGTGAACCAGAAAATTGGGCAAATTTGGCCTACTTTGGCAAAATTTTACTAAATTTATCATTTTTTTGACACTTTATTCCATTCAACCACCTCCTGATTTGAAAAATGATGACAAATTTGATCAGTTTTGACTCTGGCCTAGAGAATTGGGACTTTTGAGATATTTTTAACTTGAATTTAGTCATTTAGAGTGAACAAATACATCAAAAATTGACACTTAACTGACCAATCTCTAACTGTACCCCTGATATGTACCTTCATTCTTTACTGGAAACCATAAGATGGAAAATTCAATCTTTATTATGAACATCAACTCATTGGCTTCCCCATTTACGACAACATGTGACATCTAGGGGTCATTAAGGGCGAAAGTGTAGCCAAATATCGTCAAAATCAGTGGTTTTTGGGGTAAAAAGCGAAAACTGCTGATTCAGCAAAAACATTAAATTTGTTCATGAAAATTCCCATTTTTGCCTCCGTCCAGAATATGTTTCACACTAATAAACTTCAATTCTGGGCGATTCTGAGTAGTTTTAAAAAATTTTGGTCACTTTCACATGTGACTAATAGCCACATGGTTGGATGATTTTTGGCTTGAAATTGCGTTTTTCCAATTTAGTAGAGTTTTTCAAGTAGTTTTGTGCAGTTTAAGAATATTCTGACAGCAATTATGAAAAATTTGGCTACTTCATTACCCCTGGGGTCATTTTTCCAAGAACCCAATGGTTTTCCTTTAAATTTGACTAGTTTTTCATTTGCATCATAAAATCTACTGCCTGATGGTGACATTTTACAATATCGTGTCAAGAAATTGAGTATTTTATTGCATATTGCGATTTTTAGCCAAAATCACTGAACCGTGAACCAGAAAATTGGGCAAATTTGGCCTACTTTGGCAAAATTTTACTAAATTTATCATTTTTTTGACACTTTATTCCATTCAACCACCTCCTGATTTGAAAAATGATGACAAATTTGATCAGTTTTGACTCTGGCCTAGAGAATTGGGACTTTTGAGATATTTTTAACTTGAATTTAGTCATTTAGAGTGAACAAATACATCAAAAATTGACACTTAACTGACCAATCTCTAACTGTACCCCTGATATGTACCTTCATTCTTTACTGGAAACCATAAGATGGAAAATTCAATCTTTATTATGAACATCAACTCATTGGCTTCCCCATTTACGACAACATGTGACATCTAGGGGTCATTAAGGGCGAAAGTGTAGCCAAATATCGTCAAAATCAGTGGTTTTTGGGGTAAAAAGCGAAAACTGCTGATTCAGCAAAAACATTAAATTTGTTCATGAAAATTCCCATTTTTGCCTCCGTCCAGAATATGTTTCACACTAATAAACTTCAATTCTGGGCGATTCTGAGTAGTTTTAAAAAATTTTGGTCACTTTCACATGTGACTAATAGCCACATGGTTGGATGATTTTTGGCTTGAAATTGCGTTTTTCCAATTTAGTAGAGTTTTTCAAGTAGTTTTGTGCAGTTTAAGAATATTCTGACAGCAATTATGAAAAATATGGCTACTTCATTACCCCTGGGGTCATTTTTCCAAGAACCCAATGGTTTTCCTTTAAATTTGACTAGTTTTTCATTTGCATCATAAAATCTACTGCCTGATGGTGACATTTTACAATATCGTGTCAAGAAATTGAGTATTTTATTGCATATTGCGATTTTTAGCCAAAATCACTGAACCGTGAACCAGAAAATTGGGCAAATTTGGCCTACTTTGGCAAAATTTTACTAAATTTATCATTTTTTTGACACTTTATTCCATTCAACCACCTCCTGATTTGAAAAATGATGACAAATTTGATCAGTTTTGACTCTGGCCTAGAGAATTGGGACTTTTGAGATATTTTTAACTTGAATTTAGTCATTTAGAGTGAACAAATACATCAAAAATTGACACTTAACTGACCAATCTCTAACTGTACCCCTGATATGTACCTTCATTCTTTACTGGAAACCATAAGATGGAAAATTCAATCTTTATTATGAACATCAACTCATTGGCTTCCCCATTTACGACAACATGTGACATCTAGGGGTCATTAAGGGCGAAAGTGTAGCCAAATATCGTCAAAATCAGTGGTTTTTGGGGTAAAAAGCGAAAACTGCTGATTCAGCAAAAACATTAAATTTGTTCATGAAAATTCCCATTTTTGCCTCCGTCCAGAATATGTTTCACACTAATAAACTTCAATTCTGGGCGATTCTGAGTAGTTTTAAAAAATTTTGGTCACTTTCACATGTGACTAATAGCCACATGGTTGGATGATTTTTGGCTTGAAATTGCGTTTTTCCAATTTAGTAGAGTTTTTCAAGTAGTTTTGTGCAGTTTAAGAATATTCTGACAGCAATTATGAAAAATTTGGCTACTTCATTACCCCTGGGGTCATTTTTCCAAGAACCCAATGGTTTTCCTTTAAATTTGACTAGTTTTTCATTTGCATCATAAAATCTACTGCCTGATGGTGACATTTTACAATATCGTGTCAAGAAATTGAGTATTTTATTGCATATTGCGATTTTTAGCCAAAATCACTGAACCGTGAACCAGAAAATTGGGCAAATTTGGCCTACTTTGGCAAAATTTTACTAAATTTATCATTTTTTTGACACTTTATTCCATTCAACCACCTCCTGATTTGAAAAATGATGACAAATTTGATCAGTTTTGACTCTGGCCTAGAGAATTGGGACTTTTGAGATATTTTTAACTTGAATTTAGTCATTTAGAGTGAACAAATACATCAAAAATTGACACTTAACTGACCAATCTCTAACTGTACCCCTGATATGTACCTTCATTCTTTACTGGAAACCATAAGATGGAAAATTCAATCTTTATTATGAACATCAACTCATTGGCTTCCCCATTTACGACAACATGTGACATCTAGGGGTCATTAAGGGCGAAAGTGTAGCCAAATATCGTCAAAATCAGTGGTTTTTGGGGTAAAAAGCGAAAACTGCTGATTCAGCAAAAACATTAAATTTGTTCATGAAAATTCCCATTTTTGCCTCCGTCCAGAATATGTTTCACACTAATAAACTTCAATTCTGGGCGATTCTGAGTAGTTTTAAAAAATTTTGGTCACTTTCACATGTGACTAATAGCCACATGGTTGGATGATTTTTGGCTTGAAATTGCGTTTTTCCAATTTAGTAGAGTTTTTCAAGTAGTTTTGTGCAGTTTAAGAATATTCTGACAGCAATTATGAAAAATTTGGCTACTTCATTACCCCTGGGGTCATTTTTCCAAGAACCCAATGGTTTTCCTTTAAATTTGACTAGTTTTTCATTTGCATCATAAAATCTACTGCCTGATGGTGACATTTTACAATATCGTGTCAAGAAATTGAGTATTTTATTGCATATTGCGATTTTTAGCCAAAATCACTGAACCGTGAACCAGAAAATTGGGCAAATTTGGCCTACTTTGGCAAAATTTTACTAAATTTATCATTTTTTTGACACTTTATTCCATTCAACCACCTCCTGATTTGAAAAATGATGACAAATTTGATCAGTTTTGACTCTGGCCTAGAGAATTGGGACTTTTGAGATATTTTTAACTTGAATTTAGTCATTTAGAGTGAACAAATACATCAAAAATTGACACTTAACTGACCAATCTCTAACTGTACCCCTGATATGTACCTTCATTCTTTACTGGAAACCATAAGATGGAAAATTCAATCTTTATTATGAACATCAACTCATTGGCTTCCCCATTTACGACAACATGTGACATCTAGGGGTCATTAAGGGCGAAAGTGTAGCCAAATATCGTCAAAATCAGTGGTTTTTGGGGTAAAAAGCGAAAACTGCTGATTCAGCAAAAACATTAAATTTGTTCATGAAAATTCCCATTTTTGCCTCCGTCCAGAATATGTTTCACACTAATAAACTTCAATTCTGGGCGATTCTGAGTAGTTTTAAAAAATTTTGGTCACTTTCACATGTGACTAATAGCCACATGGTTGGATGATTTTTGGCTTGAAATTGCGTTTTTCCAATTTAGTAGAGTTTTTCAAGTAGTTTTGTGCAGTTTAAGAATATTCTGACAGCAATTATGAAAAATTTGGCTACTTCATTACCCCTGGGGTCATTTTTCCAAGAACCCAATGGTTTTCCTTTAAATTTGACTAGTTTTTCATTTGCATCATAAAATCTACTGCCTGATGGTGACATTTTACAATATCGTGTCAAGAAATTGAGTATTTTATTGCATATTGCGATTTTTAGCCAAAATCACTGAACCGTGAACCAGAAAATTGGGCAAATTTGGCCTACTTTGGCAAAATTTTACTAAATTTATCATTTTTTTGACACTTTATTCCATTCAACCACCTCCTGATTTGAAAAATGATGACAAATTTGATCAGTTTTGACTCTGGCCTAGAGAATTGGGACTTTTGAGATATTTTTAACTTGAATTTAGTCATTTAGAGTGAACAAATACATCAAAAATTGACACTTAACTGACCAATCTCTAACTGTACCCCTGATATGTACCTTCATTCTTTACTGGAAACCATAAGATGGAAAATTCAATCTTTATTATGAACATCAACTCATTGGCTTCCCCATTTACGACAACATGTGACATCTAGGGGTCATTAAGGGCGAAAGTGTAGCCAAATATCGTCAAAATCAGTGGTTTTTGGGGTAAAAAGCGAAAACTGCTGATTCAGCAAAAACATTAAATTTGTTCATGAAAATTCCCATTTTTGCCTCCGTCCAGAATATGTTTCACACTAATAAACTTCAATTCTGGGCGATTCTGAGTAGTTTTAAAAAATTTTGGTCACTTTCACATGTGACTAATAGCCACATGGTTGGATGATTTTTGGCTTGAAATTGCGTTTTTCCAATTTAGTAGAGTTTTTCAAGTAGTTTTGTGCAGTTTAAGAATATTCTGACAGCAATTATGAAAAATTTGGCTACTTCATTACCCCTGGGGTCATTTTTCCAAGAACCCAATGGTTTTCCTTTAAATTTGACTAGTTTTTCATTTGCATCATAAAATCTACTGCCTGATGGTGACATTTTACAATATCGTGTCAAGAAATTGAGTATTTTATTGCATATTGCGATTTTTAGCCAAAATCACTGAACCGTGAACCAGAAAATTGGGCAAATTTGGCCTACTTTGGCAAAATTTTACTAAATTTATCATTTTTTTGACACTTTATTCCATTCAACCACCTCCTGATTTGAAAAATGATGACAAATTTGATCAGTTTTGACTCTGGCCTAGAGAATTGGGACTTTTGAGATATTTTTAACTTGAATTTAGTCATTTAGAGTGAACAAATACATCAAAAATTGACACTTAACTGACCAATCTCTAACTGTACCCCTGATATGTACCTTCATTCTTTACTGGAAACCATAAGATGGAAAATTCAATCTTTATTATGAACATCAACTCATTGGCTTCCCCATTTACGACAACATGTGACATCTAGGGGTCATTAAGGGCGAAAGTGTAGCCAAATATCGTCAAAATCAGTGGTTTTTGGGGTAAAAAGCGAAAACTGCTGATTCAGCAAAAACATTAAATTTGTTCATGAAAATTCCCATTTTTGCCTCCGTCCAGAATATGTTTCACACTAATAAACTTCAATTCTGGGCGATTCTGAGTAGTTTTAAAAAATTTTGGTCACTTTCACATGTGACTAATAGCCACATGGTTGGATGATTTTTGGCTTGAAATTGCGTTTTTCCAATTTAGTAGAGTTTTTCAAGTAGTTTTGTGCAGTTTAAGAATATTCTGACAGCAATTATGAAAAATTTGGCTACTTCATTACCCCTGGGGTCATTTTTCCAAGAACCCAATGGTTTTCCTTTAAATTTGACTAGTTTTTCATTTGCATCATAAAATCTACTGCCTGATGGTGACATTTTACAATATCGTGTCAAGAAATTGAGTATTTTATTGCATATTGCGATTTTTAGCCAAAATCACTGAACCGTGAACCAGAAAATTGGGCAAATTTGGCCTACTTTGGCAAAATTTTACTAAATTTATCATTTTTTTGACACTTTATTCCATTCAACCACCTCCTGATTTGAAAAATGATGACAAATTTGATCAGTTTTGACTCTGGCCTAGAGAATTGGGACTTTTGAGATATTTTTAACTTGAATTTAGTCATTTAGAGTGAACAAATACATCAAAAATTGACACTTAACTGACCAATCTCTAACTGTACCCCTGATATGTACCTTCATTCTTTACTGGAAACCATAAGATGGAAAATTCAATCTTTATTATGAACATCAACTCATTGGCTTCCCCATTTACGACAACATGTGACATCTAGGGGTCATTAAGGGCGAAAGTGTAGCCAAATATCGTCAAAATCAGTGGTTTTTGGGGTAAAAAGCGAAAACTGCTGATTCAGCAAAAACATTAAATTTGTTCATGAAAATTCCCATTTTTGCCTCCGTCCAGAATATGTTTCACACTAATAAACTTCAATTCTGGGCGATTCTGAGTAGTTTTAAAAAATTTTGGTCACTTTCACATGTGACTAATAGCCACATGGTTGGATGATTTTTGGCTTGAAATTGCGTTTTTCCAATTTAGTAGAGTTTTTCAAGTAGTTTTGTGCAGTTTAAGAATATTCTGACAGCAATTATGAAAAATTTGGCTACTTCATTACCCCTGGGGTCATTTTTCCAAGAACCCAATGGTTTTCCTTTAAATTTGACTAGTTTTTCATTTGCATCATAAAATCTACTGCCTGATGGTGACATTTTACAATATCGTGTCAAGAAATTGAGTATTTTATTGCATATTGCGATTTTTAGCCAAAATCACTGAACCGTGAACCAGAAAATTGGGCAAATTTGGCCTACTTTGGCAAAATTTTACTAAATTTATCATTTTTTTGACACTTTATTCCATTCAACCACCTCCTGATTTGAAAAATGATGACAAATTTGATCAGTTTTGACTCTGGCCTAGAGAATTGGGACTTTTGAGATATTTTTAACTTGAATTTAGTCATTTAGAGTGAACAAATACATCAAAAATTGACACTTAACTGACCAATCTCTAACTGTACCCCTGATATGTACCTTCATTCTTTACTGGAAACCATAAGATGGAAAATTCAATCTTTATTATGAACATCAACTCATTGGCTTCCCCATTTACGACAACATGTGACATCTAGGGGTCATTAAGGGCGAAAGTGTAGCCAAATATCGTCAAAATCAGTGGTTTTTGGGGTAAAAAGCGAAAACTGCTGATTCAGCAAAAACATTAAATTTGTTCATGAAAATTCCCATTTTTGCCTCCGTCCAGAATATGTTTCACACTAATAAACTTCAATTCTGGGCGATTCTGAGTAGTTTTAAAAAATTTTGGTCACTTTCACATGTGACTAATAGCCACATGGTTGGATGATTTTTGGCTTGAAATTGCGTTTTTCCAATTTAGTAGAGTTTTTCAAGTAGTTTTGTGCAGTTTAAGAATATTCTGACAGCAATTATGAAAAATTTGGCTACTTCATTACCCCTGGGGTCATTTTTCCAAGAACCCAATGGTTTTCCTTTAAATTTGACTAGTTTTTCATTTGCATCATAAAATCTACTGCCTGATGGTGACATTTTACAATATCGTGTCAAGAAATTGAGTATTTTATTGCATATTGCGATTTTTAGCCAAAATCACTGAACCGTGAACCAGAAAATTGGGCAAATTTGGCCTACTTTGGCAAAATTTTACTAAATTTATCATTTTTTTGACACTTTATTCCATTCAACCACCTCCTGATTTGAAAAATGATGACAAATTTGATCAGTTTTGACTCTGGCCTAGAGAATTGGGACTTTTGAGATATTTTTAACTTGAATTTAGTCATTTAGAGTGAACAAATACATCAAAAATTGACACTTAACTGACCAATCTCTAACTGTACCCCTGATATGTACCTTCATTCTTTACTGGAAACCATAAGATGGAAAATTCAATCTTTATTATGAACATCAACTCATTGGCTTCCCCATTTACGACAACATGTGACATCTAGGGGTCATTAAGGGCGAAAGTGTAGCCAAATATCGTCAAAATCAGTGGTTTTTGGGGTAAAAAGCGAAAACTGCTGATTCAGCAAAAACATTAAATTTGTTCATGAAAATTCCCATTTTTGCCTCCGTCCAGAATATGTTTCACACTAATAAACTTCAATTCTGGGCGATTCTGAGTAGTTTTAAAAAATTTTGGTCACTTTCACATGTGACTAATAGCCACATGGTTGGATGATTTTTGGCTTGAAATTGCGTTTTTCCAATTTAGTAGAGTTTTTCAAGTAGTTTTGTGCAGTTTAAGAATATTCTGACAGCAATTATGAAAAATTTGGCTACTTCATTACCCCTGGGGTCATTTTTCCAAGAACCCAATGGTTTTCCTTTAAATTTGACTAGTTTTTCATTTGCATCATAAAATCTACTGCCTGATGGTGACATTTTACAATATCGTGTCAAGAAATTGAGTATTTTATTGCATATTGCGATTTTTAGCCAAAATCACTGAACCGTGAACCAGAAAATTGGGCAAATTTGGCCTACTTTGGCAAAATTTTACTAAATTTATCATTTTTTTGACACTTTATTCCATTCAACCACCTCCTGATTTGAAAAATGATGACAAATTTGATCAGTTTTGACTCTGGCCTAGAGAATTGGGACTTTTGAGATATTTTTAACTTGAATTTAGTCATTTAGAGTGAACAAATACATCAAAAATTGACACTTAACTGACCAATCTCTAACTGTACCCCTGATATGTACCTTCATTCTTTACTGGAAACCATAAGATGGAAAATTCAATCTTTATTATGAACATCAACTCATTGGCTTCCCCATTTACGACAACATGTGACATCTAGGGGTCATTAAGGGCGAAAGTGTAGCCAAATATCGTCAAAATCAGTGGTTTTTGGGGTAAAAAGCGAAAACTGCTGATTCAGCAAAAACATTAAATTTGTTCATGAAAATTCCCATTTTTGCCTCCGTCCAGAATATGTTTCACACTAATAAACTTCAATTCTGGGCGATTCTGAGTAGTTTTAAAAAATTTTGGTCACTTTCACATGTGACTAATAGGCCAAACTGCCCTAATTCACGTCACCATACTAGTCAATGGGCAAAAGGTCAAACGCCTGACTTTTTATCTCGAGTTTTGGATTTATGTGGCCTCACTGGCCTATCTGAGATCTAAAGCTATGTCTAAGCTACATTTTGACACTAAACTCAATAGGGGCCAACCATCTACTTTTTGAAATAATTGGTCAATTGTGACACTACCCCCTCTCTCTGCAGACAGAAATTGAAATTCACAAAAATCAAGGCAAAATTAATACGCCACTTGACTCGAAATTTTCCTTCAGATAACCCAAATAAACGCATTTTCAGAAGAAATGGCATGTTGTCATTGCAAAAAGATGACAACTGTACCTACATACTAGCTTACTGACTCGTCATGATCACAATTGTGTTGGGACTACATTCATTTTTTTAAACTACTTTTTTCTATTCAGCGGAAGTGACGTATTAGGGCATTTTGGCCAAAGATGCTCAAGTTTTAATGAATGAATCTAGACTTCAAAAGTGACGTATGTGATCACGTGACTAAGTCGTCTGCTTTCCCCAAAGTTATGATTTAATTTGACCAATAATTCCCTTAATTGATAACGTGAATCTCTATTCTGTACTATCTTGAACCTTCCCAGCATATGGGCTTATCGGGACAAACTCCCAATCTTGTTCAACTGTTACAGACTGCAGATAACACCGTTAGAAAATATGTGCGGGAAAAATGAAAGTTTTGAAATGTTTTCTCAAAGTTCAATTATCGATCAATATTACTGTCTTAAATCTCTTCACTCCCTAATGGAATGCTATAGATTTCTATACAGTACTGAAAATTAACTTACCCAAACGCCGATGCCTCTACGCGTGTCGAACGCGACGTCCATGTGACAAATATTCTCTGAAGCTTTAAGCCTATCGTCAAAGCAAATCTGAGATAGCCGAAAGTTAGTCTTAGCAAAATGATCATGGAGGTTAGACCTAGCCGGGGCCATAAGACATGTCAGATAAGAAACGAGGCCCAGGCTAGGTCTAATGTTGTTGGACTAACTTTCCCCGAGAGCGGCCTTCTTCGGAGGACGAACAGATTCGCCCAGACTATTAGTTGACGCCGACGAAAATGAGGGACAGGTAATTAACATCGGTGCTTGAATATTGAAAGTGATCGCCGAACTTGGATATTTTTTAAATTCCTGTAATAGTCGAATTTACAGTGTAAATATAATTCGAGTGTGTTTGGTTTATTTTTCTCTTCGGGAAATTCATTATTAAGTCTTTGTATCCCTTCATTAATCGAAATAAAAGGTATGGTTTTTTATAATTATTATTATTTTTATTTAGATCAAGAACTAGGTCAAATCTACAATTTTTAACATTTTCTCAATTATTTATCTTCGTTGTTTATTATCAGAACTCCTTTCATATGCTGTAGGTACTCAATAGGCCACCCCATTGTGAAAACGCAAGTAGAAACGGCTAACTTCGACATTCATTCTCTTTTTGGGTTCATACAATGCAGTGTAGACCCGCCTATTCGCTGCCTTCACCCTGTTTTACCTTATAGGGCGAATGGTAAATTAAATTTTCCCTTGTGTAGAACGTGTTCGTTGGAAAAATCAAACGTAAGTAACGGGTTTCGATTATTAATAACTGTTAAGACAAAACTGAATGGTTGTGTTGTATTCTTTTTGGTACAGAAACCCAAGTAAAAATAAATCTTTAATATACATGTACCACCAATACAGCACTGATAAATCACCAACACACCATAATGTATGTGAAGATGCTCGATGGCAAATTGTATTTTACGTGTTGACAGGTGTCTTGCAACCACTCTAGGGGAAGGTTACAAAATACTTGGCTTTAAACGTGGCTTTAAACGTTCTTTGGGGTTAGTATAATACTACTCGATAATTCATCGTGTCTCGGTCCATATTGTCGCCCCTTAACCACAAACTCGTTGATATTATGTCACAATATGAGTCGATGTATTAATTTTAGAAATTAATTTTTATTTATATTTTTTTCGTACAATGTGATTTCAGGAAAATTAGGACAAAATCCTAATTTAACTAAAACGGTATACATCACGGGGATTTCTGAATTGTTAGGCATGGTTACAAGTGAAACGCATACAAGCACAGTTCCAATTGTTACACGATGACATGGTTAGGCTAAAGTACAGACCTGATGAAAGACTATTACAACCTCTTAATTTCGTGAACGTCTCAATCGCCGCCATGAGTAGCGCGTATGGTAGGTTGCATTTTTTAGAGGTCATGGAACCGTTACAGGAGAGATTATGTTACCATGACACCGATTCTTTGATTTATACTGTAACAGTCGGGCCTATTTGTGGAAAAATGTGGTAGTGTGGCTAATAATAGACCCCTGTTTAGTAAACAGTGTTTACTTGGTGAGTTACACGGCACACGTTAAATGTGCGATTGTCCCTAAAGAATTAAACAGAATATATAATTTTATATATATAATACAAAACAATATATTGTGGCGTTTATAAGCCCAAATAAAGATGTACATTAAATTTCAAGTGTGAATGTCATGATTTTCGTTTTTGTTTTTAGGGTCGAAAAAGTATGCCTATGAAACAAAAGACGGTGTCCAAGTGTGTAAAGTTAAGGGGGTTAAATTGGACGTTAGGAATTCTAAAATCGTCAACCTCGAGGCCATGATATCTTTGTTAACTGGTAAAAGTGACTGTTCGAAGCTAAACGTTTCTTATCCCCACTTCATAAAGAGAGGCGCCAGAAATTATACGATCAGCAGTTCAGTACTGAACAAAACATACCGTATTGTGTTCGATAAGAGAAGGTAACACACATAAAATCTAAAGAATTAATAATAATGAGAAACTAGTTTTAATTACTTGTTATGATACAGTTTTTATTAATATATTTTGAATTGAATATTATGTACGTGTTATGTCTAACAGTTCGTTTGTTATTTAATTATAATACAAGTAGGGGAACATGGGGCAAAACGGCACTCTGGGGCAAAACGGCACTCTGGGGCAAAGTGGCCCATCGAAATATCTTTTGAACTATAAAAAGATGGTTCTTCAAAAGTCACATAATCGAATTTTGAAATGTCTGCCACCTTCTCGACCGCCCATTTTTAACCAAGCAGCGTTTCGCTTTACGTAAGAGGTAATTCTATTTTTCACCCTCTTTTTTGTAAATTACCCCTCCCACGAGAATCTCTAAAAAATCCGGCAACTATAGAATATCGTTTTGATTTAACATTTTTCATAGAGTTTGCACATTTATTCTTTATTTATAAAAATTTCGAGCTTCAAATATTAGGCAAATTAAAATGACGTCTATTTGAAAATTCACATGTCTTTGGGGCAAAACGGCCCACACATGTTATAACATACAAAAATCTTATTTTGCAAGTAGAATTGGTTTTCAAATATAACGATTTTAACATTTGGTTTGTACCTTATTTCACTCCGACACATATCGAATGACTAGAATTATGGTAGCGGTGAAGAATACTTTATCTGTCAAAGATTTGAACGTCTGAGATAAGAAGTGTATGGACGAGTCTTGTAATTGATTAATTTTGGTTTTAATACCCATGTAACAGAGGGTGGGCCGTTTTGCCCCACCTATGGGCCGTTTTGCCCCACTCTCGACAATATTTTTGACCATTGAAAAATCACAGAAGATTGTCCTAGGCAAGTATAAAACACTCGAAAAATGTAAACCACAAACCATTGATAAAGTGGAACATCAAAGTGCGCGATGATTGACAGATAAGAAAATACCCCGTACAGAACAACTTAAAATTAATTTTTTAGGGCCGTTTTGCCCCCATGTTCCCTTACGCATTGCTATGCTTGTAGGTTGATTGATGGCTGGATGTCTGTGCCGTACGGTTTTGTAGACTAACAATCACTAATACTACAGACAATTATAAACAAAACATTTTTATATGACTAAAAGTGCTAAGCACAGTCATATCATATAATAATATTCAATGTTTTGGTGCATGTTTTGCCAAAGCGCTAAGGCATGCAACATGAAGTACAAGGACTACAAAAATAGCTTTTGAATAAAGATGGCAGCGGCAAGGCGCTTTTTAAGGACGTTAACACATTTTCGACAAAGTGATCATCATCAGTCGGCTCCACATAGTTGTAAGGTATAAGAGTAAAATGTAGCTCGTCATACCTGTTCTCTGCACCGCGCTCAAAGCAATTTGTTACATCAAGGCCCGACTGACCTCTATACATAGTGACACCTGGGTGTTTGTCGTGGCCCTCTCTTATAGTGAGACCTGGGTGTTCGTCGCGGCCCTCTCTTATAGTGAGACCTGGGTGTTCACCTGGGTGTTCACCTGGGTGTTCGTCGCGGCCCTCTCTTATAGTGAGACCTGGGTGTTCGTCGCGGCCCTCTCTTATAGTGAGACCTGGGTGTTCGTCGCGGCCCTCTCTTATAGTGACACCCTCAACCCTATAATGAAATTGTTCTGACCCAGGTGTCGAGTCTAAGATTTGGGTAATTGTGCTTACTGTTTCACCCCATACCCTCATTTGAGGCGGCGGTGTCATTGAATAACAACTACTTTTGAATCAGCTCTATCAATGCCATCAATTCGTCTTTTGCTCTAGTGCAATCTGTATGGGTCTATTCCTCCGACAACATTTTATATTTTTGGGATCTCTGTCAGAACCTAGGAACCTCAGAACCTTCATCCTAGGTCAGAACCTTCATCCTAGGTCAGAACAGATAGTCTTAGAGGCCCCAAAAATCGACCCTATTTCCATCCCCCACTACGCCCCTATCCAGGGTATAGTTAGGGGTTTAAGTCTTCTCAGCCTAACCTAACCCTCCGGCATAGCCCACAATTTCAAAGGTACGCAAAAATATTCTATGTCTGTTTTATGCATAATAACATTAACAACCTCAGTCTGATAATATCATTATTTAAACATACTGTGACAACCGCCACAATCAATTTTTTTTGTTTCTATCCTATTTTTCAGCATTTTTAGTAATTTATCATAATTGATTTGGTGGATGTCAGATTGCCTTACCTTACTTTACTGCTGATCTTCATGCATTAGACAGACTTGAGATTGTTTTTTATTTTTCACTTTGGAAGATCAGTTTTATTTACGATGCAGGCGAAGTGAGAGAGACTGACTAAAGGATGCACTATAAGGGAAGTATTTTTGTACTGTAAATATGTTATATTTATATTTTATGACTGTATTTAACTGATATTTATTCAACTTGGAATCATATTTTATTTTTCTGAGATTTAATTCTATTTCCGGGTTTAGCTAACTCACTTACGTTATGGTTTACGACATTTTTTAGCCAATCAGGGCTCGCCTTACTTTTAACCAATCAAAAGTCAGCTTACGTAAAATCAATTGTCTCAGTAGAGCGAGGAACGAACTCAGCGTTTTCTAGTCATACTTTCGGGATCACTGACTGCGTCAGCACACTGACCAGTCTCGGACTTTGCTGGCTCTTTCGAAACTTAAACTTGCGAATCGGGATAGTATGAATAATCAGACTCAGAAATCGGGGGTAAGTTTCTAATCGCTTATTTTTTACTGCTTCTTAGGCCGAAGCCAAAATTTATTGAATATTTGTTGCGCAACTTTGCTGCGTCAGTCAAAATTTGTAAAGGTGATCATTTTTGAACTTTGGTTTCTCATCACTATTGAGGCATCTGAGGTTAAATTTATGATTATTTTTGTATTTATATCATAGATTACATTCTGTGAAAACGACGCATTCCCTAGTTTGATATTTTTTCAGTTTTGAGTGATTTGAAAACTTTGTGCAATTTCCGCCATCTTTTTTCCTTTGTTCGGAGAATTGTTATAATTTTTGCGCAGAGTTGTTTCACTCTTTCTCTTGCCATCAATCAAGTATTTTTACAAAATCATGCATTTTGTGCAATAAAGTAACATTTGTGTGAAAGCCGCACACTTTTATTCAATATTTATCGTGATTTTTGAGGCTAAAACTTTGAGTATTTCTCGCAGTGAGATCGGCCATATTGAAAATTCTGGGAATTTTCTCAATATTTTCTATCACCAAATCGCCTAATATCAGTGTATTCTCTTGCCATCCATACTTTATTTTTACAAATAACATATGCTAGGATAATAAGGCGAATGATTTTGTCAGTTTAGTTGAGTTTTCAATTGACATTTTTTTAGCATTCTGAAAGTGAGTTGATCACTTTTTGCCAATTTCTCAGAATCTCAGATTTCTCTCTAGTAACCAGAATTGCAAGATATATTGCATATCTGTTATTTTAAGCACCAAGTTGAAGTAATTTATCAGGCACAGTCTAAACATTAGTAGTTTTTTATGATTGAAATTGATTTTAGTTTATCCATGCACTCACCCTGTGGACACATCTCTAAGTGAGGGTATTTGCTCAATTTCAATATCTAGAGTATTGACTTTTTGGACCATTGTGCTTAAGGTCTAAGGGACAATATTTCAATACTCTCTATATTTATCATACAGACATAGTAGAATTTAGTTAGTGTAAATATCAAGCCAAATGCTTATTTTTGCCAACTTCAGTTAAATTCGTGATCACTGTATATATGTTTTGACATTCCAATCATCTGAGTCTAGTGCTATGATTGTATCTGCTCTATATATTTTTGTAGTCACCTTAGTTGGATAAATCAGTTCATTGTTGAGAACTTTTTATAGAGGATTACTAGTCAGTCTTTAGGTTTTAGCATTGCTTATAGAGTACAGCTAAACTGTCTCAAGGCAATGGGTGAAATCTCAAGGTAATAGTTTTAGTCATTTTTGCATAATAAAAAAGCCGGTTATTGAAATCGAGTTTTAGCATAATATTGGAACGCGTTTTGATATCATGGTGGAGATACATCATTTATTTCTCACATGATTAAGTAAATAGTGGAATATCGCGTTCAGTGAAATAGTATTTCAGTATTGCAGAGAGCATCAATCAAAGTACTTTTTAGTCATTCCCTTTAATAAATAAAGGTTTTTAAGAGATATACACTTTTGATATTACATATAACTTTTTGTACAAGAGAGCAATAAAATTATTCCTGTTTTTATATAGATAACCTTAAAATGCTTGTTTTTTGTACAGTTATTTGCTGAGGAGAGTGTGCTATCCTATTATGTCACTAGAGTGACATATCAGTTAAGTGCTGTCATTATTTAGAACAGTGCAGCCTACTGCCTGTTTGGAATATACTAGTCTTTTAATCAATGCAGTCCACTGCTTGAGAGTAATTCACTTATTACCAGTGTGACATAGTAAGGTACTGTCATTGAAGAGATAGTCCATTGCTGGTGAATATTCAATTATTCATAAATACCTAACATATTATAGTGCTGCCCTCTTTTAGCCAAATTCAACCAACTGAATACACAATAAATTAACTTGTAGTTAAACCCAGAGTCCCATCTATTTTTAATGTAGTGATTTGACATCGGCCCTTTCAGTGATAAAACTAGGTCAGGTCATTACAATTTGGTGTCAGAAGTGGTGATCTCTTATTGTGTCATATTTTAGTGAACATAAAACAAGCATTTTACATAATCCAAAATATCGTAAAAATGGCGTCGCGAAGTACAAGTCCGGAGAATAGCCTAGTCGGTGATTCCGGGAGTATCCAGTCTCCTCCTGCATCAGGTGAGGAGACTGTCAAAAAAGTTCATATAACTGACGATGACGTGTCAATGGACATTCCTGCTAGTCAAACAACCGGCGCTATCGCCAAAGACAGCGGTGTGAATACAATGATTGATACGCAGGTTTCGTCAGATCCACATCCAATTCTCAATCCAGTCATTTCATTGCCTGATACAATTAAATGGTCTGAACCAACTACATCGTATGAAACAATCGGTGGCGCGCGTCCAAAGAATGCAAAATTTGATGACGTTCGAACCAAATTGACTTTCGGAGAATCTAAAAGGGAATCGCCTTTTGAACAAATCAAATCAAATCTCCCGATACCAAGAAATGATCAATATTTCGGAAATCAGTTTCCTGATCCCATACAAACTGAAGAGGTCACTCCATCGCGTCCCCGTCTTAGGCGTCAAGGTCGCATATATGTACCACCTCATGCTCAATATGATCAACGTGACCCTCAGATTAGACTAAATCAACCACCTCAGTCATTTGAACATCAGCAATTTGCTCCTTCACGTTTTTCTACCGGATCATATGCCCCTCCTTGGGACTATGCCGATATGTACGGACCTCAAATGTATGGTTATCATGATCCTCATTCAATGTATAGACCGCGATTTCCTCCTCCATTGCATCCTGGGTTTGCTCATGCCATGGGTGGATTTCCTCCATCTATGCCATTTCCAAACTATTCTGGTTCAGCGCCACCTTTCAATGTTCAAAATATTCCTATGAACATGCGCGTCACTGACTCAAATATTGCTCCACCTAGTGTGAGCATTTATGACGTACAAGCTCCTCCCTTATCAACGATCCCCAATACAAATGTCGTGTCAAAAGCGAGAACAAATCTTGTGCATTCTGTAGCAACTACTCCAAGCATTAAAATTCAAAGCCCAAGGGAAACAGTTCCGCTTTCCACTTCTACACCAGTTTCACCTCCGGCCGGAGTTACAAAACCAAATGCGCCAAAACTTCAGCATTTTGACGGCACACAAAATTGGCCAGATTATCGGAGACAATTTGAAATGATCTCTAGTATCAATAGATGGTCACCATCCACCAAAGCGGTTCAACTTATTGGTGTATTGCGTGGCAAAGCTCTTTCTATTTTGTCGGATCTTGATGATGTTGAACGAGACAATTATGATGATATCATTTATGCTCTGAATATGAGATTTGATCCGCCACATCAAGCCGGAAATTTCCGTGACAAATTGAAAGATCGTCTCCGTCAACCTAATGAAAGTGTTGCCGAACTTGCGCATGAAATTAGACAATTGGTCCAAAAAGCGTATCCGGATGCTAGTGCCGATATTAAAGAAGTCATGGCAATTGATGCTTTCCGCAAGGCTCTGAATGATATTAATTTTGAGTGGGTCGTTAAACATGGTGAACCTCGCTCATTAAATGAAGCTTTGCAGATAGCATTGAAATATGATTCCGTTCATTCCAACCGCGCTAAAAAGATCAATCCTGTCGTTCGAGTGGCAACTAATGAAAACTCCGCAAAGCCGGGTCACCACAAGTCTGATGATTATCAACATTTGGCACAAGAACTTGAAAAAATGCAAGCGGACTTGAAAGAGCTTCGCGATTTTAACACTTGTTGGTATTGTGGGAAACACGGACATCGAGTAGCCGATCTGACGCGATCTGACGAAAATAAAGGTAACAAAAACAGACAATCGCAAAATTGGTCGTATTCAAAAAACGCGAAGTAGTGTCATCTTCAGGTCCGGATGATACTACTGGGTCAATGATGGGACCTGGTGAGCAACATGGAGATAGTGTTTATAACGCGTTATATTTACCTATCGAGCTGGGGGGTATAGTAGCTTATTGCCTAATAGATACTGGGGCTTCTATAAGTGTGGTGAGCCCAAAATTTGCGAAGAGATTGGAGTCTTTGAATAAAACCATAGCTTTATCAAAAACCGCTGGGCCCAGCGTTATCGTAGCGAATGGACATTCTGTCAAATCCCTTGGTCAAATGTCTGTTTTGCTCAATTTAGGACAAGGTGTCAAGGTCATGCAACACTTGCTCATTGCAGATCTAAATTGTGACTTAGTTCTTGGTTACGACTTTATGGTCCTGAATTCTGCTGTCCTAGACATATTAGCAAAGACTTTGTTTATTCAGAATAAAGCCTTTCTTTGTACTCTTGAAAGTAGACTTCCTACAGTGTATCACATCTCCATGACTGAAACTGTTTCCGTGCCTCCATATTCAGAAATGCTGGTAAGGGGTAAGGCTCTAGTTCAGTTTGATAGTGACGATACTGACATGATCATAGAAATGAGTGGTAAGGTTGCCAAACAAAATGTTTTAATTGCGCGCGCAATAGTTGATCCATCAAATGAAAACATTCCTGTTTTGGTCACCAACCTCAGTCCAGAACCGGTGCTTCTTCATAAAGACAGCCAGATAGCTAATGGTCAAATTTTGGATGCGGGGATCGTGGTTCACCGAGCACCACAGGAACCGACACTTAGCCCTGTTATCAAGACAGAAACAATAAATTCCGCTCCTTCAATCAATCATTTGGCAAGCGAGCCGGTCTTAGTAAAAAACAAATGGGAAAATAAATCAACCGAGTTAAAAAATGAATGCACAATACCGGAACATTTAAAAGACTTGTGCCACAGAAGTACGGTAAATTTGAACTCGGATGATGCGAAGAAAGTGACAGACTTTCTCGTGAAAAATCAAGAATTATTTGCGAAATCCAAACTCGATCTGGGAAAAACAAATATTATCAAACATAAAATCAACACTGGGTCTCATGCACCAGTGAAACAAGCACCGCGGCGTGTTCCGCCTGCGAAAAAAGAACAAAGTACTAAAGCCGTTCAAGACATGCTAGAACTCGGAATTATTAAACCTTCGACAAGTCCATGGGCATCTCCTGTGGTACTTGTGCCAAAAAAAGACAATACTATCCGTTACTGTATTGATTTCCGTCGTGTCAACGAGCTAACCTATAAAGACGCATATCCACTTCCGCGAATAGATGACACAATCGACTCGCTTGCAGGCTCAAAATTGTTCTCTACATTAGATCTCGCGTCGGGATATTGGCAAGTCGAAATGGATCCTGAAGATTCCGAGAAAACCGCCTTTACCACACACCAGGGTTTATACGAATTTAATGTCATGCCGTTCGGGCTTTGTAACGCCCCCGCGACATTCGAACTGCTTATGGAATGTATCTTGGCCGGTCTTAGATATGAAACATGTCTCGTCTATCTCGACGACATCATCGTGTTTAGTTCTGACATAGATACGCAACTTCAAAGATTGTCCGATGTTTTTGACCGCTTACGATCTGCCGGATTGAAATTATCGCCCAAAAAGTGCAATCTTTTTCAAGAGAGTGTTGAATTCCTTGGTCATGTAATATCGAAGGACGGAGTCCGTCCAAATCCAGCTAAGATCGAGTTGATTCAAAAATGGCCGACACCAAGAAAAGTTAGAGATGTGCAGGCGTTCCTCGGTCTTTGCAATTATTACCGAAAGTTTGTAAAAGGTCTTTCCACGGAAGCGAGACCCCTAAACCGTCTTACAGAGAAAAACTCAAAATTTGAATGGACCGAAACTTGTCAAGAAACATTCGAAACGCTGAAACAACATTTTCGGGAATCTGAAATTCTAGCTTTTCCTGATATGTCTCTTCCATTCATTCTTGATTGCGACGCCAGTTCCTGCGGAATTGGTGGAGTTTTGTCTCAAATTCAAGATGGCGTAGAGCGGCCGATAGATTTCTTTTCTGGTTCTCTCAACCGAGCCGAACGGCAATATTGCGTGACTAGGCGGGAGCTTTTGGCAATCGTACGTTCTGTCAAGCACTACCATCATTTCTTGTATGGCAGTGAATTTAAAATTCGAACAGATCACGGGGCATTGTCATGGCTTATGAGTTTTCGAGAACCCGAAGGTCAATTGGCCCGTTGGCTTCAAGTTCTAGGCACATACAACTTTACCATTCAATTCAGGCCGGGTACGCAGCATCGAAATGCAGATGCTTTATCGAGACGTCCTTGTGTGGATTGCTCACATTGTAACAGACAGGAATCTCTGGGTAGGGTCATTTCAGACAAGGTCAAAGTTTCAAATGTAGAAACTTCAGAAACTGTCACGACTGTTTCTGAGAAAACTGATCTTGATCAACTTGAATCAAAAGTAAGGCTGGTTATAACATTGGCTCCTCAGTTATCAGTTAGGGTCATTTCTCAGCAGACTGAGAAAAAGGTTCCTTTGTCAGAAGCTCCTATCACTAGTTGTAACTGGTTAGAAGGCGTTACCAAATCTGAATATAATAAAGCAATCAATCTAGATCCTCTTTTAGCTCCAATGGTTAAATGGATGGAAAGTGCCCATCGTCCTCCCTGGGCTGAAGTCTCTCACAGATCACCAGAACTGAAACACATGTGGTCTCAATGGGATCGATTGCGTTTACGTGACGGTTATCTTGAGAGAAAATGGCTAAGCGGGAAAGATGTTATTTGGCAACTTGTGGTACCAAAATCTTTGATTGAACATGTTCTAAAGGGAAATCATAATGCAAAAGATACTGGTCATTTAGGTGTTGGAAAAACTATTCATAGAGTGAGAAACAAATTCTATTGGTTGGGTTACAAAGCCGACATTACTAGGTGGGTGGCCAAATGTCTTGAATGCCAAAGACGCAAATCTCCTTGTAAAAAGCTGCGGGCACCGATGAAAAACTATAACGTAGGGGCACCGTTAGAACGCGTTGCACTCGATATTCTCGGACCCTTGCCGGAAACTATGTTTGGCAACAAATATGTTCTCATTATCGAGGATTATTTCACCAAATTTCTCGTAATTGTCGCCATGCAAAATCAAGAGGCCAGCACAGTTGCGTCCGCATTTTTGAATGAATTTGTCAGCCGTTATGGTGCACCGTTAATCTTACACTCGGACCAAGGTCGACAATTTGAAAGTTTGCTCTTCCAAGAATTGTGTTCCATGCTTGATATTATTAAAACAAGAACTACCTCGTACCACCCCCAATCGGACGGGATGGTGGAACGATCGAACCGAACTATCGAATCCATGTTGGCTAAAGTTGTGGCTAGCGATCACCGCGATTGGGACGAACACCTTCCTTTTATCGCCGCAGCTTATCGTAGCGCTAAACATGAGACAACCGGATTTTCTCCAGCCTTTCTAATGTTCGGACGACATCCACGCCTCATTTCGGAACTAGTTTTTGGTCCTCCTCCTGACGATTCACAAGAAAACATGTCTTACACCCATTATTGTGAAAAATTAAGAGACCAACTTTTGCTAACTTTTGAATCTGCCCGTTCAAATATCAAAATCAATTCCGAAAATCAAAAGAGACTCTATGATGTAAAGTCAACTGGGCAACGAATTCATGTTGGTGATAAAGTGCTGTTACATGTCCCTGTTGTAAAGCCTGGGCATTCACCCAAGTTCCTCAATCCATGGACTGGCCCGTATGAAGTATCAGAAAAACTTTCCGATAATACCTTCAAAATTATGACAAATAACAAGGCCAAAATTGTACATGAAAACAGACTCAAAAAATTTCAAGGGATAGTTCCAAATCCTGAGTCAAATGTAAAAAAATTAAGTGATTCTGAAAATCCTGGTTTTCAAAAATCTTCAAATGAAAATCAGCACACTGATTTTTCATCTCAGCCTACTGAGGTGCCATCATTAGATGAAGCTCTAGAATATCAGTCGACTGATGTTCTCTATCAGCCTGCTGAGAGACCTTTGGCCAGGCCCAGAAAAAAACCTGCCTGGTTAAAGGATTATGAAGTAGAGTTTTAATTATTTCTTTTGCTTCCAGTTCCCTTGTGATCAGAGAAAGCGACACGGGGTAAAGTGTAAAGCGGTATTTCCGTCACAAAGCCTTCTAGGTCGACACTTGGAAATGTTCCACACATTCGACACCTGCAATGTGGGAGATTGCCGTGTAAAAATAATCAAGGGTAATCCTATCAAGATGCAGCGTCATCGAACAACATGCAAGGCTCGCATGGTAGCCAACAGCCAGCTATTCCAACCCGAGGTGGCGTTGACCAGATTGCAACCGTTTGACCCCAAAGACCTGCCCTCAGTGTGCCCCAAGGACATTTTTGATAATGCAGAGTCAGACAATGAGACAGTAGTGTATGATCCCTTAGCAAATGTAAGCTTTGATGAAATCAGCAACAGTACCAGTACAAACAAGTCAAATATTCCTGAAGAAACATCAGATAACATTTCTAAGCAATGTGGTAAGCCCAAAATATCACCTAAATCAGCCAACACTGAAGTTAGCCTGAATACATTCATAGACACTTTTGAGAAAATAGTTGGAAAAGATAAACCCATAGCTTCTTCCATCCCTGTCAGAGACACTCGTAAGGTCGTGTTGAAAGAAAGACAAACAAATACCAACAAAATTTCAAAGAAGTCTTCTCATGATATATTGAAATCCAAATGTAAGTCTGTGAAATCAGCTCCTAAGGCAACAACCGTTGCTAAAACGTCAGCTCAATCATCGTCTCAAAAAGTTACTGCCAAGCGATCTCAGAAAACCACTACAAAAAGATCAGGACCAGCTCCTGCCCATCAGCCTGTAAAGTATATCAAATTGGACAGTGGGCTGGACTTAACTACTAAATCTACCAACAAAGAACAATCACCAACCCAGAAACAACCTGAGACTATCACCAAACAGTGCCATTGTAGGGACATTTTACAAGAAATTGTTATATCCTGCCCTCATCAGGACAATATATATAGATTGACTGTGATGAAATAATGACTGTTTGTTCATGAAGCATAAGTAAGAAAAAATGTATATATGTTATGAATTAGTCAGTCTCACTCACTTTGAAGTAGTGTATGCATATTTTTACATGTCCATGGAAGGACATTTTTTTCAAGAAGGGGGGTAGTGTGACAACCGCCACAATCAATTTTTTTTGTTTCTATCCTATTTTTCAGCATTTTTAGTAATTTATCATAATTGATTTGGTGGATGTCAGATTGCCTTACCTTACTTTACTGCTGATCTTCATGCATTAGACAGACTTGAGATTGTTTTTTATTTTTCACTTTGGAAGATCAGTTTTATTTACGATGCAGGCGAAGTGAGAGAGACTGACTAAAGGATGCACTATAAGGGAAGTATTTTTGTACTGTAAATATGTTATATTTATATTTTATGACTGTATTTAACTGATATTTATTCAACTTGGAATCATATTTTATTTTTCTGAGATTTAATTCTATTTCCGGGTTTAGCTAACTCACTTACGTTATGGTTTACGACATTTTTTAGCCAATCAGGGCTCGCCTTACTTTTAACCAATCAAAAGTCAGCTTACGTTAAATCAATTGTCTCAGTAGAGCGAGGAACGAACTCAGCGTTTTCTAGTCATACTTTCGGGATCACTGACTGCGTCAGCACACTGACCAGTCTCGGACTTTGCTGGCTCTTTCGAAACTTAAACTTGCGAATCGGGATAGTATGAATAATCAGACTCAGAAATCGGGGGTAAGTTTCTAATCGCTTATTTTTTACTGCTTCTTAGGCCGAAGCCAAAATTTATTGAATATTTGTTGCGCAACTTTGCTGCGTCAGTCAAAATTTGTAAAGGTGATCATTTTTGAACTTTGGTTTCTCATCACTATTGAGGCATCTGAGGTTAAATTTATGATTATTTTTGTATTTATATCATAGATTACATTCTGTGAAAACGACGCATTCCCTAGTTTGATATTTTTTCAGTTTTGAGTGATTTGAAAACTTTGTGCAATTTCCGCCATCTTTTTTCCTTTGTTCGGAGAATTGTTATAATTTTTGCGCAGAGTTGTTTCACTCTTTCTCTTGCCATCAATCAAGTATTTTTACAAAATCATGCATTTTGTGCAATAAAGTAACATTTGTGTGAAAGCCGCACACTTTTATTCAATATTTATCGTGATTTTTGAGGCTAAAACTTTGAGTATTTCTCGCAGTGAGATCGGCCATATTGAAAATTCTGGGAATTTTCTCAATATTTTCTATCACCAAATCGCCTAATATCAGTGTATTCTCTTGCCATCCATACTTTATTTTTACAAATAACATATGCTAGGATAATAAGGCGAATGATTTTGTCAGTTTAGTTGAGTTTTCAATTGACATTTTTTTAGCATTCTGAAAGTGAGTTGATCACTTTTTGCCAATTTCTCAGAATCTCAGATTTCTCTCTAGTAACCAGAATTGCAAGATATATTGCATATCTGTTATTTTAAGCACCAAGTTGAAGTAATTTATCAGGCACAGTCTAAACATTAGTAGTTTTTTATGATTGAAATTGATTTTAGTTTATCCATGCACTCACCCTGTGGACACATCTCTAAGTGAGGGTATTTGCTCAATTTCAATATCTAGAGTATTGACTTTTTGGACCATTGTGCTTAAGGTCTAAGGGACAATATTTCAATACTCTCTATATTTATCATACAGACATAGTAGAATTTAGTTAGTGTAAATATCAAGCCAAATGCTTATTTTTGCCAACTTCAGTTAAATTCGTGATCACTGTATATATGTTTTGACATTCCAATCATCTGAGTCTAGTGCTATGATTGTATCTGCTCTATATATTTTTGTAGTCACCTTAGTTGGATAAATCAGTTCATTGTTGAGAACTTTTTATAGAGGATTACTAGTCAGTCTTTAGGTTTTAGCATTGCTTATAGAGTACAGCTAAACTGTCTCAAGGCAATGGGTGAAATCTCAAGATAATAGTTTTAGTCATTTTTGCATAATAAAAAAGCCGGTTATTGAAATCGAGTTTTAGCATAATATTGGAACGCGTTTTGATATCATGGTGGAGATACATCATTTATTTCTCACATGATTAAGTAAATAGTGGAATATCGCGTTCAGTGAAATAGTATTTCAGTATTGCAGAGAGCATCAATCAAAGTACTTTTTAGTCATTCCCTTTAATAAATAAAGGTTTTTAAGAGATATACACTTTTGATATTACATATAACTTTTTGTACAAGAGAGCAATAAAATTATTCCTGTTTTTATATAGATAACCTTAAAATGCTTGTTTTTTGTACAGTTATTTGCTGAGGAGAGTGTGCTATCCTATTATGTCACTAGAGTGACATATCAGTTAAGTGCTGTCATTATTTAGAACAGTGCAGCCTACTGCCTGTTTGGAATATACTAGTCTTTTAATCAATGCAGTCCACTGCTTGAGAGTAATTCACTTATTACTGTGACGATCCTGCTCGTCATTTTCTATATTTATATCATTTCTCCTTACCTGGTACCTTGATCTTGCTTGGAGTTGAGAAAATCACGTATAATTACTTTGTATTGAGCTTCAAATTTACGAAACTGTTTTGATTTTAAATTTGTTTACATTTTTCATGGAGGCCGCCATTTTGGATGGTCATGTGACTAGGAAATTATCTCATTTATATTTTTGATTTTCTGTCATATAAAGAGCACTTTTAAAGCTTAACTGGAACGTAACATGTTCTTATGATGTTATCAATCATGTATTTTGATGTTGCAAACATATTGTTATATGTTTAGACTTTGATGTATAAAAACGTTTTGTTTGAGTTTCGAGATTAACTTGTACACTCTGACATTGTGGACAGCCTTTGATAGTTTGGGAAATCAGCTGTTTTCGTAATCAAGAATCGTTTTGAAGCCTAGAGAATCACTTTGAAGTCAAAGATGTGTTTCTAAAGAAGGCCAACATGCCCGGGATGACGACAAAGCTCTTTGAAAACTGGGTGAGATATATTAGTGTATAATTTTGGTGATTTCACTGGCTGTTTACAATATTATTTAGCCGTAATAATTTTGCTGATTCTGATCTCATCTTTGGATTGTCTTTCTATTCATGTAGACGGAATATAATTTAGTCATTTACGAATAAAGATAGTAAGTTATTTTAGCAGTTTATATCTTTTTCTGTTGGATCATTGGTGATCAGAGTGTGTCATAACCAACCATTTACCTGAATTAATCTACTTTGTCCACAATTGCTTCTGTCCACAATTGCTTCTGTCCACATTTGGGTTTGTACACAGTTGTAATTTGTCCACTTTACAATTCCCAACCCCCTGAATGGAAGATACAGCCTTACCTTGAAGACACAGTTCCTTTTTAACAAGTGATGTATGGCCTGATATAGCAATTATAATATCTGTCCTTCCCAAATCTGTTTTTCACTCATACTAGGGGAAGTGCTGCCCAAATTTTCCCCTCCCCAAATTTTCCCCTCCCCAATCTGATTTTCACTGATACTAGGGGAAGTGCTGCCCAAATTTTCCTTGAGTTTCAACTTATATTATTTACCGATTTTATATTCCCCATGCTGGCCTAATATAACTCAGACATATTTGTCCACAGCTGTCATTTGTCAACAATTGTACAATTACACTTTGTCCACACAATTGTGAAATCATATTTGTCCACAGCTGTCATTTGTCCACAATTGTACAATTACACTTTGCCCACAATTGTGAAATCACTTTTGTCCACAGTTGTCATTTGTCCACAATTGTGCAATTACTATTTGTCCACAATTGTGCAATTACACTTTGTCCACAATTGCGAAATCATACTTGTCCACAGTTGTCATTTGTCCACAATTAATCACACAGTGAGTCTTCCATAGAGCCTTATAAATGAGAACAAGACGGTAAGTGACATATTCGGGGTTTTTGGTTTAATAGAGCACGTTACCAATTCTATGATTTTTGTGGAAGCAGGACCAGAAACTTCACAGTGTTGGCTAAAGCGGTGGGATATGGATAGTGATAGTGGTACGTCTACTTTTGTGAACTGATTGGCTCGCGCATTATATCAAGATCGTGTTTTGCGTCATTTTTTTCTCATTATTCGGGCAGTGTAAACAAATTTAGTCATTCCCAAATTGTTAACACACATGTGTTTAGCTGCAGAAGGAAAACTCTTTGTGTGATACTTCTTTATGCTTGGGATTGTTTATTGTTTAAAATAGATGACCAGCTTGTACTCTTGCATTGTATGTTCTGCAAAACCTGAAGTGAAGAATAAACGAATGTCCACATTGATGCAATGCTGGATTTTTGAAGTCACAGCCATTTCTTCTAAGTGAATAAACCAGGTGTATGATTAAGTAAATAAAAATAAATTTTGTTATTTACTTGTTGTTTCATATTTGTGTGAAGAATAAAGTTGTATGTTGTCAACTGTAATAAATTGATCTGTGTGAAACTGTGGAATCTCTTACATGGGAATAACTTGTGTGAAATATGGCCACGTCAGCTACTGAAAATACTTTGGAGACGACAAAGGACACAGCTCTACCATCTGAGGCATCTACTGAGCAAATGGAAGCCACAGATTTTGACATGAATGATGAGCTACTACAGTCAGCATTTGGTGATGGTGAAGTACATTGTGGCTTGCAGTCTAGACGTCAAAGAAAGGAACGAGATTTACACAAGATGGCCTATGAATGCTGTGATACAGATATCCTTAATAGTGATACTGATGAATTGTCAAAGAGAATTGACAATCTCTCACAAATGAGATCTCTACCAATTGAAGGTAATTTGTACCCCAATAATTTCATGAATGATGGAAGTCAAACGAAATCTTCGACTATTGATGCCTTAGATCTGAGGATCGATATGGTGTGGAAAAGGCCCGGTACACAGATGAACTCACAAAATAGACCATTGCTGAAGCCAATGAAAATCAAGACAGAACATGCGACATCTACAAATATTGAGACTGCGTCATTGTCAGAAGCTGGGGCAACACCAAAAAGAACCCACATGAATGTGCATGAAATGATACATGACGTTAAAGGAAGAGAGCAGACTTGTGAAGAGGAAAAGTTCTTTTCACCCTCAGCATTGCCAATAGGAGCTAATGATTGTCCGACAGAAATTTCGAAGCCAAGACTCGAAAGACAAGATGCTTTCTATCAGCTGCAAATGCCACAACCGAACTACTATGATGTATTATATGCTCCAATAGGGGAACTAGAAGATACAAAGTATGATTCTTCAGTGCTGCTTGGTGATGGCTTTGAGCGACAGGCAGTCTACCCGAAGTCACAGAGACAACAGTCATCACTATTCCAGGATGATAAAACAGAAACTAAAGACAGAATTGTCCCACAAAAGTTTTCCCAATTGGTGCATATTCCTTATGTTTCATCACCCTACAATTGCATGCAATGGGGAGATTCAGACCTTGATGACACAGGATTGATGACAGCCCAAGAATATGTGCTGGACCAGGGTTATCGAATGCCATTGCTGAAACAACTTGGGAATGATGACCGAAGTCACAGTGCCGATCTGTATAGACAACAGAGTGAGAGACCACTATCGAACAAACATATCAATGTGAGAAGACCAGCTCGCAAAGCATGCCCTGGTGAAAAGCTACCAACTTATTCTGCTATTGAAGTGGGAGCTGATGAAAGAGTATTTATTGAAGCCCAAGCCCAAACAGATTTCGATATGGAAACCTGTGTGTCATTTGTCGAGCCTAAGACATTGAATGGGGTTTCGTGTGTACCTCTCCAATGTGAAGCATTCACAAGAGGCCACAAGAAGAGAATTGTGACTGAACATGATACACCATTTAAAGTAGCAGCTGTGAACGAACCAGCTAATTCTCTGAACAAGGAGCAAATTCAAAATGTGATGAATGATTTCAAAGCAGAAACGCAAAGGTTGGTCACGTCGCAAATGGAGAAGCTAGGCAAGAAGTTGATGCAAAAACTGACAACAAAGACAGAGAAGAACCCTAAGAAGAAGAATAGGCGAGTGTATTGCAAACTTTGTGACTGCAGGGAACACTCCATCTTTGATTGTAAGTCCAGGCACCCTAATTCGAAGAAGCATGGATCAAAGGCTTGCTTCCGATGCGGTGAAGACAATCACGGTGTGATGGACTGCCCCAAGGGCAGCCCCGAGCCCAAGGGCTCGGGAAACTAGATGATGCTGATTCAGTGGGTCCAGAATCAGCCGAGACCTCTGTTGGACCCACTAAAATTGATGGCACAACCCGCAAAGGTCTTGCTGTGCATTTTAATATTTGGAAGTTCCTGATACCAGCTATTGTTGATAGTGAATCTGATGTGTATAATATTCCCACAAAGGCGAGATGGATGAATATATCAACAAAGGCCATGTCTCAAACATAGAGATGACTGATGGAAGACCTGTTGAAGTGCATTGCATTGTGAAGTGTGAGTTTGGAATTAAAGATGCAAAAGTGAAACTTGATTGATGGCTACAAATGTGTAATTTGCGAAAAAAGACATTACATTTAAGAAGCTGAATTTACAGTTGTGATGGATACACTGATGGAGACTTGACATTCATCCGGTTGGTTGAATAAATGAAATGGACTTATTACCCATGTGTGAATGAATAAAGACTAATTGTGAGGAGTGCATGTGAAAACTAATTGTTTGTAATTGAAACTATTCATCATTGTTTTCTTCAACTGGAAATAGTAGATATGACACAGTATTCAGAACCGGCCGGACTGAAAACATGTCTACTTGAACAATCATGCATTATTTTGTTGTAGCAAAATATTTTGAATAATATTTAGAATCTGTCTGTAACACTAGCTATTTTAATGACATATAGAGTCACAGAAAATGATGGTGATGCATTGTATTTGTATATAGACGTTTTGATAAAGACTGGGAATAAAGATTGAGATGAGAGGATTAGATGATCAGTATGTTTTAATGTTACTTGGTTGTCTTGATAAATAACACAAGCGTTACATTTGGTAGAATGATTTGGATGTATAGACTTTGAAGATATGACTATGAACCTAGAGTGTGATTTACTGTAAACCCTCAACTGAGCCTGAGACCCAAGTGTCATGTTGTGATGAAACAAACAGTGAGAGTGTCGCCCATGTGTGAAGTGGTAGTCAAAGGTGAAGCACCAGGCAATCTACATGGAAATGTCTAAGCAATTAAAATGGATGTGGACGCCAAGATCAGGGGAATATCAATTGGTAGATTTTTGGTATATGTAAATCCAAACTACTGGATTCTCGTGAGAATGATCAATTATGGTATCCAACCAACAATGCTGTATAAAGACCCATAGCTTTTGGTGAGCCGCTTTTCATGAATGAAAAGGAACTACCGAGACACGTTCAAGCGTCTGAACGTGAAGTCACAGATATTGGCGGTGTTTCAATCAACTAGAATGATGTCCCGAACACACATTGTAGTGATGTTTGAAGTTAGAGTCTGATCCTTTTGTTGACAAATGCCTGGCCAGGTCTAAACTTGATATTGAACTTGATATTGAATGACAATATCCAATGTTGACCTTGATGACGACTCTGCGGATGATGTTGAGGAAGTGAAATCTGAATCTGAATTAAAAGAGGCAGATGTAGCAAAAGATGACAAAGTACAAGAACATTCGAAGATACTTTTTGAGAACAGTGTGCAACTATTTTCTCCCGAAAAAGTGGAGTGTGTTAAACTGTTTTTATTGATTGAAGTAAACCTAATTATTTGCCAATAACAAGACATACGCAAAACGATGCAACAGAGATGAAAATCAACACTGGCACTGGTGTTAGTTCTGAAGGACAAAAGCTTACGATTTGGTGTGGAGTTTTGAATGTTGAATCACAGGACTGTCGGAGATTCTTACCCGCTGCCACGGTGTGATGAAATCGTTGACAGCCTTGCTGGATCTGAGTACCTGCAGGTACTTATGAGCCAGGATGATGCAGCCATGATTATATGGGATAGTTTTAATTGTAGGTGATGCCATTTAAAGCCAGTATGATGTCAAAGCCAATCTGCAAAATGTTGATGTTGATGATTAAGTTGTATGTTGTATGTTTCCATGAAAAAGTCAAACTCCTAAATTTGTAAAAAGATGGCACAGATCAAACAGATTTGCGACGTGTGTTGATGATTTCAAATCAGTGACAATCGGCGGGTAGTGAATGCGAATAAATTAAAGCGGTTCTGCAGCCAATCAGTTGATAAAATTATTGTGCCACCAAACACAAACGAACACATGTTGATGTCAATGAACCCCCACAAGACCCTGTAATATTTCAATCCCTGATGGGAAAGATAAACTTCTGAGGTCCAAGAGAAATTGAAGAATTCAAGATTGTACAAAAAAGGAAGGTTAAAGCCCCTGATTGATCAATCTGAGTGATTTATATTCAAAGTTAGAAAGCTATGAATTTTATTAGATGTAAATGAGCCTACCCGGTGGTAACTTATCAATGTTTTTGCTTACTTGCAGCAATGCCGTGTTGTCCTCAGAACAGATGAAAATGAAAACTACATCTTCTGCGACAAAAGATACAGAAACTGGCGTGCACTATACCTGCATGTAAGACAACACTATCTATCTCTCAAATGTACATACATATCCCCTGAAGGCCGTGCATGTATGTATTCCTGTGACAGAAGAAGCAGAACTTTGATGGAAAAACATATGAAAATGCATGATGTACTTAAACAGAAAATGATGGGTGAAACTAATCCCGATGACATCCAAACAGACATATTTACTGGAAATGTTAACTTCAATCCAGAAGTATTCCTTGATGATTCCAAGGTGAACAGAATTCTTAATGAAGAAACTGATGTCAAAGTACCAAAACCTGAAGAGAAGCCAGTTAAGAAGGTAGCCAAGAGAAGTTCAGCACTACGGATAAAACTGAAGGAGAAACGGCGAAATAGGAAGCCAACGCCAAAGGGATGGCAAAGAAAGGCACATGTCCCTAAAAGAAAGATATGTTCAAAGGAGTTTATTGATACCTCAAGTAGTGATGACACAGATGATGTCAAAGATGATAAATATGGGTATAAAAGTGATAACAAAGATGATGTCAAAGATGATAAATATGGGTATAAAAGTGATGATACAGATGGGGTCAAAGATGATAAATATGGATGTACAAGTGATGGCACGGATAGTAGAACAGTAAAATTTGGTGGATTTGCTGATCAAGTAGGGTCACAAGCAGAATGTGATATGAACAGAGAGGTAGGAGATATATGTACCGACAAATGCATTGAAGCCTCTTATGATGATAAAGCAAATGAAGTAACAGTTGAGAGGACAGTGTATTTCGGGCACAAGGAAGTTGGACTCAGACTCAAAGAGGAGCATAGTGCAAGTGAAGGATCTCCAGCTCCAACCTCTGAAAAAGGGGCAATAATGCTGGGAAAAATAGTAGCAAGATGACAAGTGACAAGATGAAAACGAAACATAGAGATGATCAATCTGACACGGTCCCTAAGAGCATTAAAGAACCCCAAAGATCTATGAAGACACAGTATGAGGAGAGAGATTCATCAAGATCCCCAAGGATGAAAGTGAAAAAATCTCCACCATCTTCAAAGACACAAGTTGAGAGAGATGATCACCCAGTCTCACCAAAGAGAATTTGTGTGTTCATTTCAAGCCCAGTTAGAGACAAAGAAGTCGGTCCAGACCCTCTCTCAGCAATAGCTGGTGGTCTGCTTTTATTAAACGACTATGGATCTTCAGAGACTAGTGAGGAGGATTAAGTAATTACATTGATCTCAAAGGACATTCATTGTACTTAGACATACCAAATGGACAATTTGCAGATACAGGGCATGAAGTGATGGACTTGTTATTATTTCTAAGTTAAAAGACTTATAGTTCGTGATACCATGATGGTATATGGTGCATATGAGGCAGTAACATTTATATTTAGTGATCATTCTTCATCTACTGAGACGGAACATTGGTTGCTGAAAAAAGGACAATTGGAATGTGCCATAAGGAGTCTTGGAGATACATACTTGATCAAGTCATCCTGTATTAGTCATGGACAGTTGAGGAATAATTTATGATGTATATAAAAAGATACTCAAAAGTGACTCAGACGTCATTATGTATTTGGGTGTATTTTGTATAGGATACTATTTTTGTATTGTGAAGAGTGTATATTACCTTCCAGGTAATTCTGATGTTTTGAACACTTTGTTCTACTGTAAATATGTTTTTTTAGTCGTTTTATATTATGTTATTGTAATATGTTGTTCTCATGAGAATCTCCAAAGGATGAGTTCCTTTTTGAGAATGATGTTGATACTTTTATATACTTTGTAAGTTTTTGCCGTGTATACATTTTTGATATGATGCTATAGACTTGTAGGTATTACGCATTATGAAACAGTTCATGATAATTCGTGAAGTTATTTTATAATGGTACATGATGTATTACAGTATAGGTATTTGCTATATACTTTTCAGTGAGGATTTGAGTAAATCCTACATTTTGAAAGGGGAGGTGTGACGATCCTGCTCGTCATTTTCTATATTTATATCATTTCTCCTTACCTGGTACCTTGATCTTGCTTGGAGTTGAGAAAATCACGTATAATTACTTTGTATTGAGCTTCAAATTTACGAAACTGTTTTGATTTTAAATTTGTTTACATTTTTCATGGAGGCCGCCATTTTGGATGGTCATGTGACTAGGAAATTATCTCATTTATATTTTTGATTTTCTGTCATATAAAGAGCACTTTTAAAGCTTAACTGGAACGTAACATGTTCTTATGATGTTATCAATCATGTATTTTGATGTTGCAAACATATTGTTATATGTTTAGACTTTGATGTATAAAAACGTTTTGTTTGAGTTTCGAGATTAACTTGTACACTCTGACATTGTGGACAGCCTTTGATAGTTTGGGAAATCAGCTGTTTTCGTAATCAAGAATCGTTTTGAAGCCTAGAGAATCACTTTGAAGTCAAAGATGTGTTTCTAAAGAAGTCCAACATGCCCGGGATGACGACAAAGCTCTTTGAAAACTGGGTGAGATATATTAGTGTATAATTTTGGTGATTTCACTGGCTGTTTACAATATTATTTAGCCGTAATAATTTTGCTGATTCTGATCTCATCTTTGGATTGTCTTTCTATTCATGTAGACGGAATATAATTTAGTCATTTACGAATAAAGATAGTAAGTTATTTTAGCAGTTTATATCTTTTTCTGTTGGATCATTGGTGATCAGAGTGTGTCATAACCAACCATTTACCTGAATTAATCTACTTTGTCCACAATTGCTTCTGTCCACAATTGCTTCTGTCCACATTTGGGTTTGTACACAGTTGTAATTTGTCCACTTTACAATTCCCAACCCCCTGAATGGAAGATACAGCCTTACCTTGAAGACACAGTTCCTTTTTAACAAGTGATGTATGGCCTGATATAGCAATTATAATATCTGTCCTTCCCAAATCTGTTTTTCACTCATACTAGGGGAAGTGCTGCCCAAATTTTCCCCTCCCCAATCTGATTTTCACTGATACTAGGGGAAGTGCTGCCCAAATTTTCCTTGAGTTTCAACTTATATTATTTACAGATTTTATATTCCCCATGCTGGCCTAATATAACTCAGACATATTTGTCCACAGCTGTCATTTGTCAACAATTGTACAATTACACTTTGTCCACACAATTGTGAAATCATATTTGTCCACAGCTGTCATTTGTCCACAATTGTACAATTACACTTTGCCCACAATTGTGAAATCACTTTTGTCCACAGTTGTCATTTGTCCACAATTGTGCAATTACTATTTGTCCACAATTGTGCAATTACACTTTGTCCACAATTGCGAAATCATACTTGTCCACAGTTGTCATTTGTCCACAATTAATCACACAGTGAGTCTTCCATAGAGCCTTATAAATGAGAACAAGACGGTAAGTGACATATTCGGGGTTTTTGGTTTAATAGAGCACGTTACCAATTCTATGATTTTTGTGGAAGCAGGACCAGAAACTTCACATTACCAGTGTGACATAGTAAGGTACTGTCATTGAAGAGATAGTCCATTGCTGGTGAATATTCAATTATTCATAAATACCTAACATATTATAGTGCTGCCCTCTTTTAGCCAAATTCAACCAACTGAATACACAATAAATTAACTTGTAGTTAAACCCAGAGTCCCATCTATTTTTAATGTAGTGATTTGACATCGGCCCTTTCAGTGATAAAACTAGGTCAGGTCATTACAATACGTATACGTCATACTGCGCCTTGTGAGAACATCCCCGTAGTGTAATTATGTCATACTAGACTCTATTTTACAATAAAACAATTTCAATACATTGTACCCTATAAGGCAACAGATCCACAAAACTGATCTACTAAAACATATTATTAAAGCAACATGTAAATGAAATGAACTTTAAACATACTCATAGTATCCCTGTAAGAATGAGTCATTTTTAGGTTTTAATTTAAATAAGTCACGTTGATCTCAGGAATATTTGTCCACGTCTCTTCTTGTAAACGCCTATTCATCCGTTACTCTAGGGCCTCGAACTGTTGTTAGAAAGGTTGTGATATACTAATTCAAGAATTTATCATTTTGAAACTTAAATATTAAAGGAATGGTATCGATATGGAGAACTGAATTCAACAATGTTTTTCTCTTAAGCCAATCATTGAAAACATTCTTTAAAAAACACGGTATTTGATGTATTGTTCACTGATTGATGTCATTTATTCACAAAAAGGAGCACGTAGGTTATCGCAAACAATTTCAAACGATTCTTACTTGAATTATGAATATTTCTGATCATGAACATGGGTGTATCTTTTAGATCCATTCAATATCTTCAAGAAAAGTATATATAATGATAATTTAGTTAATCAGACCTAAGTGATATTGAAGGGGCAATGGACCAATCAACATACTTTTTCAAAAATATTGACTTAATTTTCACCAAAAAATGCAACCTATTATTATATTGTTGAATGCATAATTAGAATGTGCTTTAAGACATGATCGATTTCCTAAAAGGAAAATTTGATTGCTCCAGGGACTTTAGAGATATTCAATTTGGATGACCGAAATGAACTGAAACCAATGGATAACATCAGATTTTTCAATGGAGAAATAACATGGGGAACACTTATCTTAATGCAATTAAGTTTTTCTTTCAAGAACTATTTGATACATCAAAATAAAGAATAGTAATGCATTAAACATTGTAAAAAATGATTGCATTTTTGGTGAAAATGGGGTCAACATCTTTGAAAAAGTGTGTTGGTTAATTGCTAGTTAAATATCTCCTAGTTTGTTTGAATTCATTATTACTGTGCATAATTTTCTTTGAGATAATTAATTGATCTAAAAGATAAACTTGTCTTCATTGTCAGAAAATAGTCATAATCCAAGATATAACCTTCTGATATTGTTTGCGATAACCCACGTACTCCTTTCGTTTGTACAATTACAATATTGAGAGACCTAAACATGTTGTGTTTATATCGTTTTGTTCCAATGAGGTTAGGAAAGATGTTTCATTTCTCACTCTGGAAACATGATCTCAAGAACAAAACAAGTGGTTGATGTGTTTTCTAAAACAATATAGATAAAAGTATATACATTTTTTCAAATTATATTGTTACCATTCAAAAGATGACCATTAAATTGACACTGTTTAAAGGGTGACGCATATCGTTTAGCAAATCGAACGCTCGTTTCTGGTGTTGCTCACAGTTTAGTATAAAGACCCGATCCCGGAATAATACTCAAGGGTTCACAGGCTCGAGGTCGTTGTGTCAACACCTCTAACTGTTATATAGCATAAGTATATTATAGATCGTCACACATTTATAAAAGGGCGATTTTTATTTTGACAAATCAATTCCACATTTATGGGTGAAGTTTCAGGATTTTCTATTTGTGTATAATAAGGAAAAATTGACATCTAAATTTCCCCATAACGTAATAGCACACAGCTTGGCATATGAAATATCCTACAAATGAAACAAAGCAGTTCTAATACAAGGATTTATATTGGCTGTTGTACATATTCTTTGAACGCAATCACTCTATGGATAATGTTTTCAAAATCATTATTAACGGATTACTTTATCTCAAAGACAGTTTAAACTGGATTTTACAGAACTCCCCTTATTTCTTAAAAATGGACTGATCCAGGAGCCCCCATATTGTTTTTATACGGGAAGCTTATCGGAACCCTTTAAAATTTTCAGAATTTTTTGATTACTGATTTTAGAGAAACGTGTGTTCAAAAAGTTCTCCATATCAATACCATTCCTTTCCACGAATTTGCCGAAAGTGATGTTTTTTCGTAGAGCATTTCATTAACTAAATATTGACACGTCCAACTTTATTTAACCACTACAGATGAGGATCGAGATTTGTTGATCCTGGGAGAAGGAAGTTATGCCTTTTCAAAATACCCAATTCGTAGAAAATCACTAGTAAACAAACTGTTTTCTAAAAAACACGTCTACGCCCCAGGTTATATAAATGATCATTTCACCTAATAACTCATTCGTTTCCTTGTTAGAGGGAGTAGATGCAGGGCTCGGACTGGATTCCTATCGAGGTTAGTTGAAATAAATGTTCAGGAATTATATCTTGGTGAATTAAATATAATCATACTATTAGTGTGTCATGAATGTAATGGCTCAAGTGTATTTTTTTTAGGTTTAGTGACGACAAAATGGTATGCCGTAATATTTGCTTCGTTGCGTTAGTGATAATTGGTGTTACATACCAATGCGAAGGGTGGTTTTTCAGGAAGAGAAGATATTACGATGTTTCTGCGAGTGGCAGGTTTACATGTGGCGGAACGCCCATAGCGGACGCCCGTGTTTACATCAAAGATAGAGAATTGGTTGGCATTTACGGAAAAACCATCGCTTCAGGTTAGAATCAGTATGGTTTGTTTTAAAAACAGTAAATCTAGTAAACAAAACAGTTAAAATGTAAACATTTAAAAATTGCATATTTTAACTTTTTGACCTCATTGAACTGGGGCTTTGAAAAATGTGAATTCAACACTACGCAAATAAATGAACAAATTGTTTGGAATCTTCTGTGTCAAAACACCTATTTTACTTCTGTAAAATGTCATTCAATGTTAATACCTTTCTAATAAAGTGCTTATTATGATCAAACCGTTGGCATCGGGTAATCGGGGGGGGGGGGGTGATTAGGGGAGTGAACCTGAATCGATGCACTTTCTCCTTGAAATATTTGACAGTATTTTGGGATCTATGGCTTTGAGTCCCATCTTGTTGTAAAAAGTAATGATCAAACTATGAGATCAGGAATTAGTCGTCTGTGTAGGACATATTGATTCATCCTTCCAAAACCACAGATCACCCAATGTGTACCTTAAACCTCTTACATCTATTCAGGACAGAATTGTTGATAAGTGGAATTCATTATTTCAAAAGCATTTCAATCAATTTATGCCGAGATTGAGGGTTGTAATTGATCAAAACGTTGGACATATTGAACATCTGTCTATGTTGACAAACCGTTTTGAAACGAAAATGATGTCATTTTTATATGGACGCTGGTTGCATTATTATAAATTTGAACCTATTAGATATACCAGATTGAAAATAATTAAATCCCCTGTCCACTGGTATGTAATATGATATTTTCATCAATAAAATTAAGATTTATTTTTGAAATCGAATGTCCAATTTTTGGACCACCTTGTACTTTACACGTTTCTACCCCTTGTGCTATATAAATAATATAAACTATAAACTATATTAAACCTAAAATAAACTATCAGTGTCCGTTTTTGGCCATCCTGGAAATGATTTTCTTCTTACTGTTCAATGTACCAGCATATTGTACTTAAAAAGTCAATGCGGTTGTTTCATTTTTGGGGGAAGTAATCTTGATTACTCAGTAAATAAGAGTCTCTCAAAAAAGCGTATTGTAATATCCACTACCGCTATCCACTCAAGCGCCCCACTCAACAAATACAATATTTAGCAATATAACTAATCAAATAGTGCTGGTTTTAGGAACAGTGCTTTTTAACGTGTATTAGCTTTTCGGCACTATGTTTTTCGTTACATGGTTATTCGGTTAAACGTGCGGGCACTCGGAAGATTAACCATGATTTTAATGCAGATACCGCAACAATGACGTTACGAAGATCCCAGCTGGTGTAATCGCCAAATTCTGTACACGTTTTATTTCAGGATGGACTGATGCAAACGGAGGATTTTCCCTGTCTGGTCGAGGTAGAGATGTATTTGATGGGAAGCCGGATGTGTATGTTCAGTTAGACTACAATTATCAAGGTAAGCGTCTGGTATAAAATGTATCATTGATTACCAGGATTTTTGCTCACTTGGATTTACAGGGCGACAAAATTCAGAGAGTATTCACCATCCTTGACGTTTTTTCGACACGTGTGTAAATTTAATACGCGTCGTAGTTGGTCATGCGTAACACTGCCCTAAACTTTGTAAGAAAGGGTTCAGTTTTCCTTTGCCGCTCTGTGTTTAAAACCGTGTGTGTCAATTTTATTCAGGATAGCTTTATTGTTTTATCAAAATGCATTTCTACCCCAGTAACTCTTTAAATGCTATTTTTAGACAAAATGATGGTAAAGGATCGGATTTCCTCTACCCGTCGCTACAAATCTAGCTGGAAGAAGAATTTTAGCGGAGCGTTCAACATTGGTACCGTGAATTTAAACGATGAGCATTGCAAGGCTTACAACCATTTTAGGAATGCTGTTCGGGATTTCATCAGTCGGGCTGGGCGACCCCTACCACGCAGTAGCGTTTATGTTGTGACGAACGCCTTGATCCATGGCGGTACGCCTTGGGCTATGACGCAAAGAATTCGAATTCCAAGTGGGTACAGTCTGACTGGCAACACCGCAAAGCACGAATTGGCGCATATTGCACGGCATACGTTGGATGGCTCTGCCGCACATTTCTTGGTCGACGTGGCTAGGTATGATATTAATATTCATTAATATTAGATGTATATGAATCCTAATCTTTCCTTTCTTAAATGTATTATAACATGTAAACAGTATGTAGAGTCTCTGTAACCAAAAGTTAACTTACTTGGAATATTAAAATTATCATCATCTTTCCCTATAGATACGGGTATGCTCGTAACCATAACTTGTATATGTCGACAAACGAAGGATTCGCTTTCAATGAGGGCTGGGCAGAATACTGGGCAGGCGATTGCAGTTACACCTCAGGAGACGGAACGGACATGAAGATTGAAGGCAACGTAGCGGCGGCGCTTTGTAAACTTGCCAAATGCAAAGGACATCCAGCGATGTGGAAAACTCTTGAAGCAAATAGAGGTCGCATCCACAGTTACAACGATTTCGTACAAAGGATGGGAAACTGTTAGATACAGTTACATGTTCGATAATTGTATAGATTGATAAAACTATGACTTACCTATAATTGATACATGGCTGTACGTGTAGCCATCCTATTTGTTTGGAAGAACGAGATCTACAATTTCTGAACAACTGTACATCTCTCGAGGTTAAAATGATGTTTCCCAATGTGTGTCTATTCTATAGTGTAACCAGGATGGGGCAGACGCCCTCGTATTTTAATAGTATTTTATAAGTATGATTTCCGATGATTGGTTTACATTCATATTTCTGACAGAGTACATAGCCGCCATTTTGGAATCTGAATAATGAAAATGTTGTAGCGTAGCCGATTCAGGATGGGGCAAACAAGTTTTTTGCTTTTTAACTGGTTTGGCAATATTTTCCGCCTCGTCTCTTTTTTCCCGGTTATTTGTAAATAATTTGCAGGAACAGCACGAGATCCGGGAATGGAGTTATAAAAAAGTTTAGAATCAGACACGTTTCTTCTCATTTACATAAAAGCAATACACAATAACGCAATGATAACTAAATATTGATGCATCTAGTACGCTTTTATTTTTTATATGCTACAGTATGTATCTACACATGTATGAATTTAATTGAATATATCGATGAATATAGGCATGGGTCTACTAACATATGTTTCTCCTGTTTTTGTTTATGAGTAATTGATTTAATTTGGTATACAAGTATAGTACCAACAAAAAGTTCCAAAAAGCAAGCTAAACGTCCTGTTTTAGCAATTTACGTAATTAACCTGGAAGATAGACCCAGAAACCCCTCCTTAAAGGAGCCCTAAGTTATTTTATGTGCACTCATACATAGACATACAAGTACACACCACCATGCAAACGAGCGAATTAAATATTTCCTGAACCGGGGATTGAATCCGGGACCTTTTGCGTAAGAGGTACCCACGCTAGTACAGCTGGGCTATATGGGAGAACTATTGGATAGCATTGCTAGGAACCGCGTAAAACGGATTTTTGAACGATATAAATCACCTCAGACGCGACAACCAACGACTACAAATTACCAGGCTCAATTAGTAAAAAAATGGAAACGGGAACAGTTTGCTCAATGATAACCTTGTGGAACCGTCTTCCTAGAGACCATAAGGAAACGAACAGCTTCTCACTTTTCAAAAAAAACTAAACGATCATCTCACTAATAACATGGATCCTACTATTTCAACCTCCTACATACAGAATCTTGATAGAAAAGACGAAATTATACTACATAAGATAAGAGTAAATATTTTAAATCCGATCTTTTTGACCATAATTTCTCTTTCATTAACGATCCATATTGTGACTGTGGAGCTCGAGAGACAGCACAACATTAAACACAATTAAACAATCGATAACAGTAATTCAATTTCAGGGCACCAACAGGGGTATGGTACAGACAGGTAGTAAAACAGGTTGTATTTAAATGTTATATATTTTTTATACTAACTATGAATATGACTCAATATAATTATATTGTATTTAAATTCACTTAAAGCGGCAGTAGAAATGCCCTTTATGGGCGATTACGCCGTGATTAACAATGTATATCTTATTTAATGATTTAAAGAAATAAATGAGTATTTATGAAAAAAATTGCTAGGAACCAGGAAGTTAGAATAGGGGTTCTGAAACAGGACTTAAAGCTTACCTAAGGCCTTTTTAAATTTTTGTTTAGTACTAATAAAATAATAGTCGAATACCAAACACGGCTTGGTTCATAAAGTATCAGACAAGATCCACATCGCATGCGTACTGAGCGTTTTCTCGAAGTAACGTCAATATGGGTGTAACAGTCGGTATGAACTTCAGTAACCAAAAAAATTCCATTTAAAATGTTGTCAATTTATAGCCATATCAAACAGATGAATATGATCCGAGACCTGTTTCGATATTGTAAAAATATACCAGGGTCATGATGACACAGGAACTTAACAAACATTGCACCTACCGGTAGTTGAATCATTAAAACATTCAAAAACGGACTCGCCGGATAGTCTTTCGAAATTCGCCATTTTGACTTAGATTTTGAATCATATTGCAGCATTAAACCGAATCCACTTTTTGGCGGACACTCCAGATTACGTTGTTAGGCTTGAGAGAAAAAGGTATAGATGATGCTTTGGCTGCATACTGACTGTTTATGGAAGTAGAAGTGATGTACGTTGTATTATCCTATGCCAAGTAGAGTTTTGGGGAGATAAGTTGGTAAGATATATCCCGTATCCTGATTTTGAGGTTTCCATATCCTGAACCTCCATATCTCCCGCTCCAGGGCATATCTTCCCGCTTCGAATTTTTTTTTTAGAATTGAAAAAAAGAAAAATGTTAAAAAAATGTTAAAAATGAAAATTTGAAAAAATCGAAAAAAATTAGAAAAATGTGAAAAAATTGAAAAAATAAAAAAAAATTGGGAAAAAAATCGAAAGAAAATTAGAAAACTCTACTTGGTATAGGATAAAGCAGTTATGTACGGTCGGTTTGGATATTAGGTTCATCCCTCGTGAGATATGCACATCTACCTTCGGTCCCTACGGTCCCTCAGGTAGATATGCATATCTCCCTCTGGATAAACCCCATATCCAAAACCTCCCAGTACATAACCCTTATTTATTTTGATAGATGGCGCTTACATCGTAATTATATATCACCTATAGATGTTCAATATCATGTATGAAAAGTGCAAATGGGAAACTACCAAAGTGATTACAGAACAGCAATCTAAGAGTACAACAATCATCAGAAAACGAAAATGATAGTTCTGTCAATAGAAAGATTTCGCTCACAACTTAAACTTCAGATAACGGTCACTCAGATGTAAAGATTCCACTTGAATATATTTAAAATACATAATACGTATTCATTTTGTATTGATATTATCTAACATTTATTTATTGCTTTCTGTGTAACAAATGAACCAAGCCTGGCTAAAGTATCCAAGCGTGATTTCATACAATACATATGTATTAGCAGAGACATATAGAACATGTTTATATGTGTGTGGTATAAGAAACCGCATGTTTACTGGCTAGAAAACATAATCTCAAACGTTTAGCTAGATAGATAGACAAAGCTAGCATTCGCGAATTCAACTGCCAGCTGTCATCTGACGACTTGACCACGCTTTGATTGCTATTTTGAGACAAACATATATGAATAGTGCCTGCTACTATCCACATTCATGTTAAAATGAGTCAGCCGACAGCCAGCAGTTGAATTTTTGAATGCAAGCTTAAAGATTCTCGCAATCTTTATCCAATCAGCGTTTGCGAGTGTGTCGGCTCACGTATAAAAGGCGAATCCAACTCAAATCCATGCAGGGGTGTATGAGGTACTCGAATAGGAAAGAGCTCGTGAAATCTGAATTTATATGCACATTGTCAATGTTTACACATGTTTGGAGTTATTGAAGAAAATGTGATATGGGGGTGGTTCCGAATTTGAAGTCATTGCTGGAAAATATGATTTTAATATGTGAAATTATATCTATAAATACAGCACTAAAAATAACAGTACACATGAAGTACATGTATGATTGTGTTCAGAAATGTTTGAAACCCTTACGGAAAATTCTGTCTGCATTTTGTCACCATTGCTCTTTCTTCCCGCATTCTAGTGCTGTTTGCATGAATATATTAATTAATGTATTTCTAACTAAAATATATCACATTTTTTTAGAAACCACAAACATTTAGATCATAAAAGAATTATTCAATACTTGAGTGAGCACGATATGCAAGGGTTACTAAGTTGACACAGTAAATGACCACTGATATTGTGTTAGTCCATGCACACAGCGTACACCCCTCACTTTCATAGTGAAGTGACTAATTGGTTTATGTTTACGTTTTAATGTGTTTTGGGTTCCTTGTTACAGCAAGGGGGGCCAGTAAAGTAGACTAACATGTTTGCATGGCAAATTTTGATCAAATATGTGAGACACTTTAATAAGGTTTTGAGTTGATGTAAAGATATGATATTTCTCAAAGCTACAAAAGGAGTAAAAATGCGTTTACTATTATTTAAAAGCGACTTGCTAGGAAGCAGAGAACCTGTACTGCTTAATAATTCATAAATAATACATGACATACATGTACGTTTTTATATGTTAATTGCGTAAAAGAACGAAAGATCTGACATATTCAAGAAGTAAACATATACATGTGGTCTCAAAAGCATTTCGTTCGGCACATAACACTGAACGAAATCCTCTCATAAAAACTCTCATGAAAATTATGACCTTATATTATGAAAGTATCAAAAATGAATTCAATAATTATACATAGATGCACCTGCATTATAGTGTAAATAAATATTGTTTCGCATAAATTTATAACTTATAAATGTATAACTTATTATTCATTTATATCTGTAATCTCATTAATGAAAAGAAATTAGCAGTTCTCTGTTAACCAATCAAATTACAGATATAAAAGCTACATGAATGTAATACAAGTCAACGTTTAGTATTGTGATAATTCTCTCTTATATTTCTTTACTAAGACATCGATCTATAACAGCTAGCCAGCTAGCTAAATAAATAGAAGGTTATACACTGTAACATTTTAACACATCATGATGAATAATAAGTAATAAGTGACCAAATCTATTTGCAAATTGTTCAAACTACCTCATTCCTACTTATCACTCCATGTATATTCTTTAACAAAATGCAGGTTTCAAAACGTATATTGCTTATTTTCATAACATACAACTATAACAGTGTTTTACAATATTCATATTATTTACTCTTTGAAGCCTCATCAAAGCCTAGAGAGTTAATACTACACATGATAACATTTACATATTCCTTAATTACCATATTCTGCATGAATGGCCTAGCCCATCTGAGTATTAGTTTGAGAGTGGACACAACTAGTATTGTGACATCACAATACATGAAATTAATATAAAACAAACATGCTCGTAAAAACATGATTACTTGTCAACAGTTTCAGGAGAAAATCTTAAGATTTATGTCTATATCTGTATCTATATAAATCGATCTAGATCTATATAAAATTTCTAACAATTTCAATGACTATGTTTCTTTTAAAAACAGAACTATTAATTTCACCATATAAGTACAATGAATACATTGCATACATGAGATCCAATGAAATTGCAGATTATAACCATTATATTCACAACAGACATTTAGTATTAAACCGTCAACCATTATATTCACTCTAATTAATATTTCATCTCAGCTGCTCAAATAACACTGCTTTCTACAATACGTTGTAACATTGCTTTACTTTGTAACAAAGCTTTGTAGCATTATTTTGTAAACTGCTTTGTAAAATTGCGTTTTAACAGTTTATAATGTTGGTTTGTTTTGTACCACTATATATGTACTTTAACACAGCTTTATGACAACAATGTTGCCTACTAAGATAATTCCAATTTATAGCATATATATATTAATTTGGCTTCGGTGGAATATTCCTTCTTGGTGCAGGAGGTGGAGGAGCAGGTCTGGTTGGAAGAGGGGGTCTCTGCGCAGACCCCTTGTGCTCAACACTTATAATGCTGCCTTCGTGTAATGCATCAAATGACCCATTTCCTGGGGGAGGAGGGGGTGGACTCCCAGGATCTCCTAGGTCAAAGAATGGGTCCTTCTGTGAAGGGTCGGGGGGTGGAGTACCTGGGTCACCTAAACCTCCTATGGGGAGCCCAGGTGCAGGTCCTAGGGGTGGAGGGGGGCTAGATGGATCAGGACACCCAGGGGGGCTTGGTGGGGGAGTACCTGGATCTCCAAGGTCAAGTTGACCAGGAGAAGTGGTAGCAGGACTATCCACATTCCAGGCCTCACTAGGTGGAGGGGGAGGAGCTTCAGTGGGTGGAGCACCAGTTGGAGGAGGAGGCGGCGCCTCAGTTGGAGGAGGAGGCGGTGCCTCAGTTGGGGCTGGAGGCCCATTGCAAACCATTTCACTCTTTACATCCCGCCTTGGTCTAGCCACAGGTGGAGGTATCATAGTCTTTTCAGGTGACCCTGGACTGCGCCTTGTTGCAGGGACAGGTGGAGGGGCCCCTCTTGCAGCTGGCACTGGGGCTACCTTGGGGATTTCAGGACCAGTACTTGGCTCAAACATACTTTGAATGCCACGTCTTGGAGCTGGGCTAGGTTTACTTATACTGTCACTGCTTGCACTAGCTGGTAGGGTTCTGGGCATAGGTTGAGGGGGACCTTGGGTGGAAGAGACGAGGTCACTGGTGCTCTTATTGCGAGGCATACAGCCTGGTTCTAACAAGTTCTGGTGTTCATTTGGAGATTTGGCACTATTATCTGAAATACATATAACAGCTCATTCACGTC
>CAIIXF020000009.1:15102346-15130346 GCA_903813345.2 Owenia fusiformis | reverse complement strand
AACCTCTATAGCCGCTTAGCCTGTGTAGCTATTGTGACCACCGCATGTATGCTCCTGGGCTTACCTCAAGAACCTCTCTAGCTGCATTGCTAGTGTAGTTAGCGTAGCTAGCGAATGCATATTCTTACATATCTCCAGATCCTGTGTAGACACGTAGCCTGTGTAGCTAGCGTAGCCAACGCATGAATGGTCCTAGGGGTATCTCAAGAACCTCTGTAGCCGCGTAGCCGTGTAGCTATCTTGACCACCGGATGTATGCTCCTTGGCTTACCTCGAGAACATCTCTAGCTGCATAGCCAGTGTAGCTAGTGTAGCCAACGCATGCATGCTCCTTGGTTTACCTCAAGAACCTCTGGAGCTGCGTACCCAGTGCAGCTATCGGGGCCACAGTATGTATGGTCCTGGGCTTACCTCGAGAACCTCTCTAGCTGCATAGCGAGTGTAGCTAGTGTAGCCAACGCATGCATGCTCCTAGGTTTACCTCAAGAACCTCTGTAGCTGCGTACCCAGTGCAGCTATCGGGGTCACGTATGTTTCGTCCTAGGCTTACATCCAGAACCTCTGTAGCCGCAAAGCCAGTGTAGGTAGCGTAGCCACTGCATGCATGTTCCTAGGGGTACCCCAAGACCCTCTGTAGCCGCGTAGCCAGTGTAGCTATCGTGACCACCGGATGTATGCTCCTGGGCTTACCTCCAGATCCTCTCTAGCTCCATAGTCAGTGTAACTAGCGTAGCCAACACATGCATGCTGCTTGGGTTACCTCAAGAACCTCTGTAGCCGCGAAGCCAGTGAAGCTATTGGGACCACAGAATGTATGGTCCTGGACTTACCTCGAGAACATCTCTAGCCGCATAGCCAGTGTAGCTAGTGTAGCCAACGCATGCATGCTCCTAGGTTTACCTCAAGAACCTCTGTAGCCGTGTACCCAGTGCAGCTATCGGGGTCACAGTACGTTTCGTCCTAGGCTTACATCCAGAACCTCTGTAGCCGCAAAGCCAGTATAGGTAGCGTAGCCATCGCAGGGGTACATCAAGAACCTCTGTAGCCGCATAGCCTGTTTAGCTATTGTGACCACCGCATGTATGCTCCTGGGATTACCTCAAGAACCTCTCTAGCTGCATAGCCAGTGTAGTTAGCGTAGCTAGCGCATGCATATTCTTATATATCTCCAGACCCTGTGTAGACACGTAGCCTGCTATCGTGACCACCGGATGTATGCTCTTGGGCTTACCTCCAGAACCTCTCAAGCTGCATAGTCAGTGTAGCTAGCGTGGCCAACGCATCATGCTCCTAGGGTTACCTCTGTGGCCGCGTAGCCAGTGTAGCCAGTGTAGCTATCAGGGCCACAGTATGTATGGTCCCGGCCTTACATCCAGAACATCTGTAGCCGCAAAGCCAGTGAAGGTAGCGTAGCCACCGCATGCATGTTCCTAGGGGGGGCCAAAGTATGTATGGTCTTGGGCTTTCCTCGAGAACCTCTCTAGCTGCATAGCGAGTGTAGCTAGTGTAGCCAACGCATGCATGCTCCTAGGTTTACCTCAAGAACCTCTGTAGCCGCGTAGCCAGTGTAGCTATCTTGACCACCGAATGTATGCTCCTTGGCTTACCTCGAGAACCTCTCTAGCTGCATAGCCAGTGTAGCTAGTGTAGCCAACGCATGCATGCTCCTAGGTTTTCCTCAAGAACCTCTGTAGCCGCGTAGCCAGTGTAGCTATCTTGACCACCGAATGTATGCTCCTTGGCTTACCTCGAGAACCTATCTAGCTGCATAGCCAGTGTAGCTAGTGTAACCAACGCATGCATGCTCCTTGGTTTACCTCAAGAACCTCTGTAGCCGCGTATCCAGTGCAGCTACCGGGGCCACAGTATGTATGGTCTTGGGCTTTCCTCGAGAACCTCTCTAGCTGCATAGCGAGTGTAGCTAGTGTAGCCAACGCATGCACGCTCCTAGGTTTACCTCAAGAACCTCTGTAGCCGCGTAGCCAGTGTAGCTATCTTGACCACCGAATGTATGCTCCTTGGCTTACCTCGAGAACCTCTCTAGCTGCATAGCCAGTGTAGCTAGTGTAAGCGAACGCATGCATGCTCCTTGGTTTACCTCAAGAACCTCTGTAGCCGCGTACCCAGTGCAGCTATCGGGGCCACAGTATGTATGGTCCTGGGCTTACCTCGAGAACCTCTCTAGCTGCATAGCGAGTGTAGCTAGTGTAGCCAACGCATGCATGCTCCTAGGTTTACCTCAAGAACCTCTATAGCCGCGTACCCAGTGCAGCTATCGGGGCCAGAGTATGTATGGTCCTGGGCTTACCTCTAGAACCTCTCTAGCTGCATAGCCAGTGTAGCTAGTGTAGCCAACGCATGCATGCTCCTAGGTTTACCTCAAGAACCTCTGTAGCCACGTACCCAGTGCAGCTATCGGGGCCACAGTATGTATGGTCCTGGGCTTACCTCGAGAACCTCTCTAGCTGCATAGCCAGTGTAGCTAGTGTAGCCAACGCATGCAAGCTCCTAGGTTTACCTCAAGAACCTCTGTAGCCACGTACCCAGTGCAGCTATCGGGGCCACAGTATGTATGGTCCTGGGCTTACCTCGAGAACCTCTCTAGCTGCATAGCCAGTGTAGCTAGTGTAGCCAACGCATGCATGCTCCTAGGTTTACCTCAAGAACCTCTGTAGCCACGTACCCAGTGCAGCTATCGGGGCCACAGTATGTATGGTCCTGGGCTTACCTCAAGAACCTCTCTAGCTGCATAGCCAGTGTAGTTAGCGTAGCTAGCAAATGCATATTCTTACATATCTCCAGACCCTGTGTAGACACGTAGCCTATATAGCTAGCGTAGCCACCGCATGAATGGTCCTAGGGGTATCTCAAGAACCTCTGTAGCCGCGTAGCCGTGTAGCTATCTTGACCACCGGATGTATGCTCCTTGGCTTACCTCGAGAACCTCTCTAGCTGCATAGCCAGTGTAGCTAGTGTAGCCAACGCATGCATGCTCCTTGGTTTACCTCAAGAACCTCTGTAGCTGCGTACCCAGTGCAGCTATCGGGGCCACAGTATGTATGGTCCTGGGCTTACCTCGAGAACCTCTCTAGCTGCATAGCCAGTGTAGCCAGCGTAGCCAACGCATGCATGCTCCTAGGTTTACTTCAAGAACATCTGTAGCCGCGTAGCCAGTGCAGCTAGTGTAGCCAACGCAAGCATGCTCCTAGGTTTACCTCAAGAACCTCTGTAGCCGCGTACCCAGTAGCTGCAAAACCAGTATAGGTAGCGTAGCCATCGCATGCATGGTCCTAGGGGTACATCAAGAACCTCTGTAGCCGCTTAGCCTGTGTAGCTATTGTGACCACCGCATGTATGCTAATGGTCCTAGGGGTATCTCAAGAACCTCTGTAGCCGCGTAGCCGTGTAGCTATCTTGACCACCGGATGTATGCTCCTTGGCCCCTGTGCATATTCAGTGTAGCTAGCGTAGCCAACGCATGCATGCTCCTAGGTTTACCTCAAGAACCTCTGTAGCCACGTACCCAGTGCAGCTATCGGGGCCACAGTATGTATGGTCCTGGGCTTACCTCGAGAACCTCTCTAGCTGCATAGCCAGTGTAGCTAGTGTAGCCAATGCATGCATGCTCCTAGGTTTACCTCAAGAACCTCTGTAGCCACGCACCCAGTGCAGCTATCGGGGCCACAGTATGTATGGTCCTGGGCTTACCTCGAGAACATCTCTATTCGCATAGCCAGTGTAGCTAGTGTAGCCAACGCAAGCATGCTCCTAGGTTTACCTCAAGAACCTCTGTAGCCGTGTACCCAGTGCAGCTATCGGGGCCAAAGTATGTATGGTCTTGGGCTTACCTCGAGAACCTCTCTAGCTGCATAGCGAGTGTAGCTAGTGTAGCAAACGCATGCATGCTCCTAGATTTACCTCAAGAACCTCTGTAGCCGCGTAGCCAGTGTAGCTATCTTGACCACCGAATGTATGCTCCTTGGCTTACCTCGAAAACCTCTCTAGCTGCATATTCAGTGTAGCTAGCGTAGCCAACGCATGCATGCTCCTAGGTTTACCTCAAGAACCTCTGTAGCCACGTACCCAGTGCAGCTATCGGGGCCACAGTATGTATGGTCCTGGGCTTACCTCGAGAACCTCTCTAGCTGCATAGCCAGTGTAGCTAGTGTAGCCAACGCATGCATGCTCCTTGGTTTACCTCAAGAACCTCTGTAGCCGCGTACCCAGTGCAGCTATCGGGGCCACAGTATGTATGGTCCTTGGCTTACCTCGAGAACCTCTCTAGCTGCATAGCCAGTGTAGCCAGCGTAGCCAACGCATGCATGCTCCTAGGTTTACTTCAAGAACATCTGTAGCCGCGTAGCCAGTGCAGCTATCGGGGTCACAGTATGTTTCGTCCTAGGCTTACATCTAGAACATCTGTAGCCGCAAAGCCAGTGTAGGTAGCGTAGCCACCGCATGCATGGTCCTAGGGGTACCTCAAGAACCTCTGTTGCCGCGTAGCCAGTGAAGCTATCGGGGCCACAGAATGTATCGTCTTGGGCTTACATCCAGAACCTCTGTAGCGGCAAAGCCAGTGTAGATAGCGTAGCCACCGCATGCATCGTTTAAGGGGTACTGGGCTTACCTCCTGAACCTCTCTAGCTGCATATCCAATGTAGCTAGTGTAGCCAACGCATGCATGCTCCTAGGTTTACCTCAAGAACCTCTGTAGCCACGTACCCAGTGCAGTTATCGGGGCCACAGTATGTATGGTCCTGGGCTTACCTCGAGAACATCTCTAGCCGCATAGCCAGTGTAGCTAGTGTAGCCAACGCAAGCATGCTCCTAGGTTTATCTCAAGAACCTCTGTAGCTGCGTACCCAGTGCAGCTATCGGGGCCACAGTATGTATGGTCTTGGGCTTACCTCGAGAACCTCTCTAGCTGCATAGCGAGTGTAGCTAGTGTAGCAAACGCATGCATGCTCCTAGATTTACCTCAAGAACCTCTGTAGCCGCGTAGCCAGTGTAGCTATCTTGACCACCGAATGTATGCTCCTTGGCTTACCTCGAAAACCTCTCTAGCTGCATATTCAGTGTAGCTAGCGTAGCCAACGCATGCATGCTCCTAGGTTTACCTCAAGAACCTCTGTAGCCACGTACCCAGTGCAGCTATCGGGGCCACAGTATGTATGGTCCTGGGCTTACCTCGAGAACCTCTCTACCTGCATAGCCAGTGAAGCTAGTGTAGCCAACGCATGCATGCTCCTAGGTTTACCTCAAGATCCTCTGTAGCCACGTACCCAGTGCAGCTATCGGGGCCACAGTATGTATGGTCCTGGGCTTACATCCAGAACATCTGTAGCCGCAAAACCAGTATAGGTAGCGTAGCCATCGCATGCATGGTCCTAGGGGTACATCAAGAACGTCTGTAGACGCGTAGCCAGTGTAGCTATTGTGACCACCGCATGTATGCTCCTGGGCTTACCTCAAGAACCTCTCTAGCTGCATAGCCAGTGTAGTTAGCGTAGCTAGCGCATGCATATTCTTACATATCTCCAGACCCTGTGTAGACACGTAGCCTGTGTAGCTAGCGTAGCCACCGCATGAATGGTCGTAGGGGTACCTCAAGAACCTCTGTAGCCGCGTAGCCAGTGTAGCTATCTTGACCACCGAATGTATGCTCCTTGGCTTACCTCGAGAACCTCTCTAGCTGCATAGCCAGTGTAGCTAGTGTAGCCAACGCATGCATGCTCCTTGGTTTACCTCAAGAACCTCTGTAGCCGCGTACCCAGTGCAGCTGTCGGGGCCACAGTATGTATGGTCTTGGGCTTACCTCGAGAACCTCTCTAGCTGCATAGCGAGTGTAGCTAGTGTAGACAACGCATGCATTTTCCTGGGTTTACCTCAAGAACCTCTGTAGCTGCGTAGCCAGTTAAGCTATCTTGACCACCAAATGTATGCTCCTTGGCTTACCTCGAGAACCTCTCTAGCTGCATAGCCAGTCTTTCTCGTGTAGCCAACGCATGCATGCTCCTAGGTTTACCTCAAGAGCCTCTGTAGCCGCGTACCCAGTGCAGCTATCGGGTTCACAGTATGTTTCGTCCTGGGCTTACCTCAAGAACCTCTGTAGCCGTGTAACCAGTGTAGCTATCGGGGCCACAGTATGTATGGTCCTGGGCTTACATCCAGAACCTCTGTAGCTGCAAAGCCAGTGTAGAGAGCGTAGCCGCCGCATGCATGGTCTTAGGGGTACTGGGCTTACCTCCAGAACCTCTCTAGCTGCATAGCCAGTGTAGCTAGCGTAGCAAACGCATGCATGCTCCTAGGTTTACCTCAAGAACCTATGTAGCAGCGAAGCCAGTGCAGCTATCGGGACCACAGAATGTATGGTCCTGGGCTTACATCCAGAAACTCTGTAGCTGCATACCCAGTGCAGCTATCGGGGCCACAGAATGTATCGTCCTGGGCTTATATCCAGAACCTCTGTAGCCGTAAAGCCAGTGTAGATAGTGTAGCCACCGCATGCATGGTCTAAGGGGTACTGGGCTTTCCTCCAGAACCTCTCTAGCTGCATAGCCAGTGTAGCTAGCTTAGCCATCGCATGCATGCTCCTAGGTTTACCTCAAAAACCTCTGTAGCCACGTACCCAGTACAGCTATCGGGGCCACAGTATGTATGGTCCTGGGCTTACATCCAGAACATTTGTAGCCGCAAAGCCAATGTAGCTAGCGTATCCAACGCATGCAGGGTCCTTTAAACAGTGTCAAGATATAGTGAGAGAAAATATTCTAGCATAGTAAGAGCATTCAATATACAGTTAGCAAATGCAACACAGGCCTTGAGTTTTTTGATTTTCTCCCTATATCATGACATGTATAATGGTCCTAGGGGTACCTCAAGAAATCTTAAGCCACGTAGCCAGTGGAGCTATCGTTACCACCGGATGTATGCTCCTGGGCTTACCTCAAGAACCTCTCTAGCTGCATAGCCAGTGTAGTTAGCGTAGCTAGCGCATGCATATTCTTACAGTTACCTCCAGACCCTGTGTAGACACGTAGCTTGTGCAGCTAGCGTAGCCACCTAGGGGTACCTCAAGAACCTCTGTAGCCGTGTAGCCAGTGTAGCTATCGTGACCACCGGATGTATGCTCTTGGGCTTACCTCCAGAACCTCTCAAGCTGCATAGTCAGTGTAGCTAGCGTAGCCAACGCATGCATGCTCCTAGGGTTACCTCAAGAACCTCTGTAGCCCCATAGCCAGTGTAACTATCGTGACCACCGGATGTATGCTCCTGGGCTTACCTCAAGGACCTCTCTGGATGCACAGCAAGTGTAGCTAGCGTAGCCAACGCATCATGCTCCTAGGGTTACCTCTGTGGCCGCGTAGCCAGTGTAGCTATCAGGGCCACAGTATGTATGGTCCCGGGCTTACATCCAGAACATCTGTAGCCGCAAAGCCAGTGAAGGTAGCGAAGCCACCGCATGCATGTTCCTAGGGGGGTACCTCTGTAGCCGCGTAGCCAGTGTAGCTATCGTGACCACCGAATGTATGCTCCTTGGCTTACCTCGAGAACCTCTCTAGCTGCATAGCCAGTGTAGCTAGTGTAGCCAACGCATGCATGCTCCTTGGTTTACCTCAAGAACCTCTGTAGCCGCGTACCCAGTGCAGCTATCGGGGCCCCAGTAAGTATGGTCTTGGGCTTACCTCGAGAACCTCTCTAGCTGCATAGCGAGTGTAGCTAGTGTAGCCAACGCATGCATGCTCCTAGGTTTACCTCAAGAACCTCTGTAGCCGCGTAGCCAGTGTAGCTATCTTGACCAACGAATGTATGCTCCTTGGCTTACCTTGAGAACCTCTCTAGCTGCATAGCCAGTGTAGCTAGTGTAGCCAACGCATGCAAGCTCCTTGGTTTACCTCAAGAACCTCTGTAGCCGCGTACCCAGTGCAGCTATCGGGGCCACAGTATGTATGGTCTTGGGCTTTCCTCGAGAACCTCTCTAGCTGCATAGCGAGTGTAGCTAGTGTAGCCAACGCATGCATGCTCCTAGGTTTACCTCAAGAACCTCTGTAGCCGCGTAGCCAGTGTAGCTATCTTGACCACCGAATGTATGCTCCTTGGCTTACCTCGAAAACCTCTCTAGCTGCATATTCAGTGTAGCTAGCGTAGCCAACGCATGCATGCTCCTAGGTTTACCTCAAGAACCTCTGTAGCCACGTACCCAGTGCAGCTATCGGGGTCACAGTACGTTTCGTCCTAGGCTTACATCCAGAACCTCTCTGGATGCACAGCCAGTGTAGCTAGCGTAGCCAACGCATGCATGCTCCTAGGGTTACCTCTGTAGCCGTGTAGCCAGTGTAGCTATCAGGGCCACAGTATGTATGGTCCTGGGCTTACATCCAGAACATCTGTAGCCGCAAAACAAGTATAGGTAGCGTAGCCACCGCATTAATGGTTCTAGGGGTATCTCAAGAACCTCTGTAGCCGCGTAGCCAGTGTAGCTATCTTGACCACCGGATGCATGCTCCTTGGTCTACCTCAAGAACCTCTGTAGCTGCGTACCCAGTGCAGCTATAGGGGCCACAGTATGTATGGTCCCGGGCTTACATCCAGAACATCTGTAGCCGCAAAACCAGTATAGGTAGCGTAGTCATCGCATGCATGGTCCTAGGGGTACATCAAGAACCTCTATAGCCGCTTAGCCTGTGTAGCTATTGTGACCACCGCATGTATGCTCCTGGGCTTACCTCAAGAACCTCTCTAGCTGCATTGCCAGTGTAGTTAGCGTAGCTAGCGAATGCATATTCTTACATATCTCAAGAACCTCTGTAGCCGCGTAGCCGTGTAGCTATCTTGACCACCGGATGTATGCTCCTTGGCTTACCTCGAGAACATCTCTAGCTGCATAGCCAGTGTAGCTAGTGTAGCCAACGCATGCATGCTCCTTGGTTTACCTCAAGAACCTCTGGAGCTGCGTACCCAGTGCAGCTATCGGGGCCACAGTATGAATGGTCCTGGGCTTACCTCGAGAACCTCTCTAGCTGCATAGCGAGTGTAGCTAGTGTAGCCAACGCATGCATGCTCCTAGGTTTACCTCAAGAACCTCTGTAGCTGCGTACCCAGTGCAGCTATCAGGGTCACGTATGTTTCGTCCTAGGCTTACATCCAGAACCTCTGTAGCCGCAAAGCCAGTGTAGGTAGCGTAGCCACTGCATGCATGTTCCTAGGGGTACCCCAAGACCCTCTGTAGCCGCGTAGCCAGTGTAGCTATCGTGACCACCGGATGTATGCTCCTGGGCTTACCTCCAGATCCTCTCTAGCTGCATAGTCAGTGTAGCTAGCGTAGCCAACACATGCATGCTGCTAGGGTTACCTTAAGAACCTCTGTAGCCGCGAAGCCAGTGAAGCTATTGGGACCACAGAATGTATGGTCCTGGACTTACCTCGAGAACATCTCTAGCCGCATAGCCAGTGTAGCTAGTGTAGCCAACGCATGCATGCTCCTAGGTTTACCTCAAGAACCTCTGTAGCCGTGTACCCAGTGCAGCTATCGGGGTCACAGTACGTTTCGTCCTAGGCTTACATCCAGAACCTCTGTAGCCGCAAAGCCAGTATAGGTAGCGTAGCCATCGCAGGGGTACATCAAGAACCTCTGTAGCCGCATAGCCTGTTTAGCTATTGTGACCACCGCATGTATGCTCCTGGGATTACCTCAAGAACCTCTCTAGCTGCATAGCCAGTGTAGTTAGCGTAGCTAGCGCATGCATATTCTTATATATCTCCAGACCCTGTGTAGACACGTAGCCTGCTATCGTGACCACCGGATGTATGCTCTTGGGCTTACCTCCAGAACCTCTCAAGCTGCATAGTCAGTGTAGCTAGCGTAGCCAACGCATGCATGATCCTAGGGTTACCTCAAGAACCTCTGTAGCCCCATAGCCAGTGTAGCTATCGTGACCACCGGATGTATGCTCCTGGGCTTACCTCCAGGACCTCTCTGGATTTACAGCCAGTGTAGCTAGCGTAGCCAACGCATCATGCTCCTAGGGTTACCTCTGTGGCCGCGTAGCCAGTGTAGCTATCAGGGCCACAGTATGTATGGTCCCGGGCTTACATCCAGAACATCTGTAGCCGCAAAGCCAGTGAAGGTAGCGTAGCCACCGCATGCATGTTCCTAGGGGGGTACCTCTGTAGCCGCGTAGCCAGTGTAGCTATAGTGACCACCGAATGTATGCTCCTTGGCTTACCTCGAGAACCTCTCTAGCTGCATAGCCAGTGTAGCAAGTGTAGCCAACGCATGCATGCTCCTAGGTTTTCCTCAAGAACCTCTGTAGCCGCGTAGCCAGTGTAGCTATCTTGACCACCGAATGTATGCTCCTTGGCTTACCTCGAGAACCTATCTAGCTGCATAGCCAGTGTAGCTAGTGTAGCCAACGCATGCATGCTCCTTGGTTTACCTCAAGAACCTCTGTAGCCGTGTACCCAGTGCAGCTACCGGGGCCATAGTATGTATGGTCTTGGGCTTTCCTCGAGAACCTCTCTAGCTGCATAGCGAGTGTAGCTAGTGTAGCCAACGCATGCACGCTCCTAGGTTTACCTCAAGAACCTCTGTAGCCGCGTAGCCAGTGTAGCTATCTTGACCACCGAATGTATGCTCCTTGGCTTACCTCGAGAACCTCTCTAGCTGCATAGCCAGTGTAGCTAGTGTAAGCGAACGCATGCATGCTCCTTGGTTTACCTCAAGAACCTCTGTAGCCGCGTACCTAGTGCAGCTATCGGGGCCACAGTATGTATGGTCCTGGGCTTACCTCGAGAACCTCTCTAGCTGCATAGCGAGTGTAGCTAGTGTAGCCAACGCATGCATGCTCCTAGGTTTACCTCAAGAACCTCTATAGCCGCGTACCCAGTGCAGCTATCGGGGCCAGAGTATTTATGGTCCTGGGCTTACCTCGAGAAGCTCTCTAGCTGCATATTCAGTGTAGCTAGCGTAGCCAACGCATGCATGCTCCTAGGTTTACCTCAAGAACCTCTGTAGCCACGTACCCAGTGCAGCTATCGGGGCCACAGTATGTATGGTCCTGGGCTTACCTCGAGAACCTCTCTAGCTGCATAGCCAGTGTAGCTAGTGTAGCCAACGCATGCATGCTCCTAGGTTTACCTCAAGAACCTCTGTAGCCACGTACCCAGTGCAGCTATCGGGGCCACAGTATGTATGGTCCTGGGCTTACCTCGAGAACCTCTCTAGCTGCATAGCCAGTGTAGCTAGTGTAGCCAACGCATGCATGCTCCTAGGTTTACCTCAAGAACCTCTGTAGCCACGTACCCAGTGCAGCTATCGGGGCCACAGTATGTATGGTCCTGGGCTTACCTCGAGAACCTCTCTAGCTGCATAGCCAGTGTAGCTAGTGTAGCCAACGCATGCATGCTCCTAGGTTTACCTCAAGAACCTCTGTAGCCACGTACCCAGTGCAGCTATCGGGGCCACAGTATGTATGGTCCTGGGCTTACCTCAAGAACCTCTCTAGCTGCATAGCCAGTGTAGTTAGCGTAGCTAGCGAATGCATATTCTTACATATCTCCAGACCCTGTGTAGACACGTAGCCTATATAGCTAGCGTAGCCACCGCATGAATGGTCCTAGGGGTATCTCAAGAACCTCTGTAGCCGCGTAGCCGTGTAGCTATCTTGACCACCGGATGTATGCTCCTTGGCTTACCTCGAGAACCTCTCTAGCTGCATAGCCAGTGTAGCTAGTGTAGCCAACGCATGCATGCTCCTTGGTTTACCTCAAGAACCTCTGTAGCCGCGTACCCAGTGCAGCTATCAGGGCCACAGTATGTATGGTCCTGGGCTTACCTCGAGAACCTCTCTAGCTGCATAGCCAGTGTAGCCAGCGTAGCCAACGCATGCATGCTCCTAGGTTTACCTCAAGAACATCTGTAGCCGCGTAGCCAGTGCAGCTAGTGTAGCCAACGCAAGCATGCTCCTAGGTTTACCTCAAGAACCTCTGTAGCCGCGTACCCAGTAGCTGCAAAACCAGTATAGGTAGCGTAGCCATCGCATGCATGGTCCTAGGGGTACATCAAGAACCTCTGTAGCCGCTTAGCCTGTGTAGCTATTGTGACCACCGCATGTATGCTAATGGTCCTAGGGGTATCTCAAGAACCTCTGTAGCCGCGTAGCCGTGTAGCTATCTTGACCACCGGATGTATGCTCCTTGGCCCCTGTGCATATTCAGTGTAGCTAGCGTAGCCAACGCATGCATGCTCCTAGGTTTACCTCAAGAACCTCTGTAGCCACGTACCCAGTGCAGCTATCGGGGCCACAGTATGTATGGTCCTGGGCTTACCTCGAGAACCTCTCTAGCTGCATAGCCAGTGTAGCTAGTGTAGCCAATGCATGCATGCTCCTAGGTTTACCTCAAGAACCTCTGTAGCCACGTACCCAGTGCAGCTATCGGGGCCACAGTATGTATGGTCCTGGGCTTACCTCGAGAACATCTCTATTCGCATAGCCAGTGTAGGTAGCGTAGCCACCGCATGCATGGTCCTAGGGGTACCTCAAGAACCTCTGTTGCCGCGTAGCCAGTGCAGCTATCGGGGCCACAGAATGTATCGTCTTGGGCTTACATCCAGAACCTCTGTAGCGGCAAAGCCAGTGTAGATAGCGTAGCCACCGCATGCATCGTTTAAGGGGTACTGGGCTTACCTCCTGAACCTCTCTAGCTGCATATCCAATGTAGCTAGTGTAGCCAACGCATGCATGCTCCTAGGTTTACCTCAAGAACCTCTGTAGCCACGTACCCAGTGCAGCTATCGGGGCCACAGTATGTATGGTCCTGGGCTTACCTCGAGAACATCTCTAGCCGCATAGCCAGTGTAGCTAGTGTAGCCAACGCAAGCATGCTCCTAGGTTTATCTCAAGAACCTCTGTAGCCGCGTACCCAGTGCAGCTATCGGGGCCACAGTATGTATGGTCTTGGGCTTACCTCGAGAACCTCTCTAGCTGCATGGCGAGTGTAGCTAGTGTAGCAAACGCATGCATGCTCCTAGATTTACCTCAAGAACCTCTGTAGCCGCGTAGCCAGTGTAGCTATCTTGACCACCGAATGTATGCTCCTTGGCTTACCTCGAAAACCTCTCTAGCTGCATATTCAGTGTAGCTAGCGTAGCCAACGCATGCATGCTCCTAGGTTTACCTCAAGAACCTCTGTAGCCACGTACCCAGTGCAGCTATCGGGGCCACAGTATTTATGGTCCTGGGCTTACCTCGAGAACCTCTCTACCTGCATAGCCAGTGAAGCTAGTGTAGCCAACGCATGCATGCTCCTAGGTTTACCTCAAGAACCTCTGTAGCCACGTACCCAGTGCAGCTATCGGGGCCACAGTATGTATGGTCCTGGGCTTACATCCAGAACATCTGTAGCCGCAAAACCAGTATAGGTAGCGTAGCCATCGCATGCATGGTCCTAGGGGTACATCAATAACGTCTGTAGACGCGTAGCCAGTGTAGCTATTGTGACCACCGCATGTATGCTCCTGGGCTTACCTCAAGAACCTCTCTAGCTGCATAGCCAGTGTAGTTAGCGTAGCTAGCGCATGCATATTCTTACATATCTCCAGACCCTGTGTAGACACGTAGCCTGTGTAGCTAGCGTAGCCACCGCATGAATGGTCGTAGGGGTACCTCAAGAACCTCTGTAGCCGCGTAGCCAGTGTAGCTATCTTGACCACCGAATGTATGCTCCTTGGCTTACCTCGAGAACCTCTCTAGCTGCATAGCCAGTGTAGCTAGTGTAGCCTACGCATGCATGCTCCTTGGTTTACCTCAAGAACCTCTGTAGCCGCGTACCCAGTGCAGCTGTCGAGGCCACAGTATGTATGGTCTTGGGCTTACCTCGAGAACCTCTCTAGCTGCATAGCGAGTGTAGCTAGTGTAGACAACGCATGCATTTTCCTGGGTTTACCTCAAGAACCTCTGTAGCTGCGTAGCCAGTTAAGCTATCTTGACCACCAAATGTATGCTCCTTGGCTTACCTCGAGAACCTCTCTAGCTGCATAGCCAGTCTAGCTAGTGTAGCCAACGCATGCATGCTCCTAGGTTTACCTCAAGAGCCTCTGTAGCCGCGTACCCAGTGCAGCTATCGGGTTCACAGTATGTTTCGTCCTGGGCTTACCTCAAGAACCTCTGTAGCCGTGTAACCAGTGTAGCTATCGGGGCCACAGTATGTATGGTCCTGGGCTTACATCCAGAACCTCTGTAGCTGCAAAGCCAGTGTAGAGACCGTAGCCGCCGCATGCATGGTCTTAGGGGTACTGGGCTTACCTCCAGAACCTCTCTAGCTGCATAGCCAGTGTAGCTAGCGTAGCAAACGCATGCATGCTCCTAGGTTTACCTCAAGAACCTATGTAGCAGCGAAGCCAGTGCAGCTATCTGGACCACAGAATGTATGGTCCTGGGCTTACATCCAGAAACTCTGTAGCTGCATACCCAGTGCAGCTATCGGGGCCACAGAATGTATCGTCCTGGGCTTATATCCAGAACCTCTGTAGCCGTAAAGCCAGTGTAGATAGTGTAGCCACCGCATGCATGGTCTAAGGGGTACTGGGCTTTCCTCCAGAACCTCTCTAGCTGCATAGCCAGTGTAGCTAGCTTAGCCATCGCATGCATGCTCCTAGGTTTACCTCAAAAACCTCTGTAGCCACGTACCCAGTGCAGCTATCGGGGCCACAGTATGTATGGTCCTGGGCTTACATCCAGAACATTTGTAGCCGCAAAGCCAATGTAGCTAGCGTATCCAACGCATGCAGGGTCCTTAAAACAGTGTCAAGATATAGTGAGAGAAAATATTCTAGCATAGTAAGAGCATTCAATATACAGTTAGCAAATGTAACACAGGCCTTGAGTTTTTTGATTTTCTCCCTATATCATGACATGTATAATGGTCCTAGGGGTACCTCAAGAAATCTTAAGCCACGTAACCAGTGGAGCTATCGTTACCACCGGATGTATGCTCCTGGGCTTACCTCAAGAACCTCTCTAGCTGCATAGCCAGTGTAGTTAGCGTAGCTAGCGCATGCATATTCTTACAGTTACCTCCAGACCCTGTGTAGACACGTAGCCTGTGCAGCTAGCGTAGCCACCTAGGGGTACCTCAAGAACCTCTGTAGCCGTGTAGCCAGTGTAGCTATCGTGACCACCGGATGTATGCTCTTGGGCTTACCTCCAGAACCTCTCAAGCTGCATAGTCAGTGTAGCTAGCGTAGCCAACGCATGCATGCTCCTAGGGTTACCTCAAGAACCTCTGTAGCCCCATAGCCAGTGTAACTATCGTGACCACCGGATGTATGCTCCTGGGCTTACCTCAAGGACCTCTCTGGATGCACAGCAAGTGTAGCTAGCGTAGCCAACGCATCATGCTCCTAGGGTTACCTCTGTGGCCGCGTAGCCAGTGTAGCTATCAGGGCCACAGTATGTATGGTCCCGGGCTTACATCCAGAACATCTGTAGCCGCAAAGCCAGTGAAGGTAGCGAAGCCACCGCATGCATGTTCCTAGGGGGGTACCTCTGTAGCCGCGTAGCCAGTGTAGCTATCGTGACCACCGAATGTATGCTCCTTGGCTTACCTCAAGAACCTCTCTAGCTGCATAGCCAGTGTAGCTAGTGTAGCCAACGCATGCATGCTCCTTGGTTTACCTCAAGAACCTCTGTAGCCGCGTACCCAGTGCAGCTATCGGGGCCCCAGTAAGTATGGTCTTGGGCTTACCTCGAGAACCTCTCTAGCTGCATAGCGAGTGTAGCTAGTGTAGCCAACGCATGCATGCTCCTAGGTTTACCTCAAGAACCTCTGTAGCCGCGTAGCCAGTGTAGCTATCTTGACCACCGAATGTATGCTCCTTGGCTTACCTTGAGAACCTCTCTAGCTGCATAGCCAGTGTAGCTAGTGTAGCCAACGCATGCAAGCTCCTTGGTTTACCTCAAGAACCTCTGTAGCCGCGTACCCAGTGCAGCTATCGGGGCCACAGTATGTATGGTCTTGGGCTTTCCTCGAGAACCTCTCTAGCTGCATAGCGAGTGTAGCTAGTGTAGCCAACGCATGCATGCTCCTAGGTTTACCTCAAGAACCTCTGTAGCCGCGTAGCCAGTGTAGCTATCTTGACCACCGAATGTATGCTCCTTGGCTTACCTCGAGAACCTCTCTAGCTGCATAGCCAGTGTAGCTAGCGTAGCCAACGCATGCATGCTCCTAGGTTTACCTCAAGAACCTCTGTAGCCACGTACCCAGTGCAGCTATCGGGGCCACAGTATGCATGGTCCTTGGCTTACCTCGAGAACATCTCTAGCCGCATAGCCAGTGTAGCTAGTGTAGCCAATGCATGCATGCTCCTAGGTTTACCTCAATAACCTCTATAGCCGCGTACCCAGTGCAGCTATCGGGGTCACAGTACGTTTCGTCCTAGGCTTACATCCAGAACCTCTCTGGATGCACAGCCAGTGTAGCTAGCGTAGCCAACGCATGCATGCTCCTAGGGTTACCTCTGTAGCCGTGTAGCCAGTGTAGCTATCAGGGCCACAGTATGTATGGTCCTGGGCTTACATCCAGAACATCTGTAGCCGCAAAACAAGTATAGGTAGCGTAGCCACCGCATTAATGGTTCTAGGGGTATCTCAAGAACCTCTGTAGCCGCGTAGCCAGTGTAGCTATCTTGACCACCGGATGCATGCTCCTTGGTCTACCTCAAGAACCTCTGTAGCCGCGTACCCAGTGCAGCTATCGGGGCCACAGTATGTATGGTCCCGGGCTTACATCCAGAACATCTGTAGCCGCAAAACCAGTATAGGTAGCGTAGTCATCGCATGCATGGTCCTAGGGGTACATCAAGAACCTCTATAGCCGCTTAGCCTGTGTAGCTATTGTGACCACCGCATGTATGCTCCTGGGCTTACCTCAAGAACCTCTCTAGCTGCATTGCCAGTGTAGTTAGCGTAGCTAGCGAATGCATATTCTTACATATCTCAAGAACCTCTGTAGCCGCGTAGCCGTGTAGCTATCTTGACCACCGGATGTATGCTCCTTGGCTTACCTCGAGAACATCTCTAGCTGCATAGCCAGTGTAGCTAGTGTAGCCAACGCATGCATGCTCCTTGGTTTACCTCAAGAACCTCTGGAGCTGCGTACCCAGTGCAGCTATCGGGGCCACAGTATGTATGGTCCTGGGCTTACCTCGAGAACCTCTCTAGCTGCATAGCGAGTGTAGCTAGTGTAGCCAACGCATGCATGCTCCTAGGTTTACCTCAAGAACCTCTGTAGCTGCGTACCCAGTGCAGCTATCGGGGTCACGTATGTTTCGTCCTAGGCTTACATCCAGAACCTCTGTAGCCGCAAAGCCAGTGTAGGTAGCGTAGCCACTGCATGCATGTTCCTAGGGGTACCCCAAGACCCTCTGTAGCCGCGTAGCCAGTGTAGCTATCGTGACCACCGGATGTATGCTCCTGGGCTTACCTCCAGATCCTCTCTAGCTGCATAGTCAGTTTAGCTAGCGTAGCCAACACATGCATGCTGCTAGGGTTACCTCAAGAACCTCTGTAGCCGCGAAGCCAGTGAAGCTATTGGGACCACAGAATGTATGGTCCTGGACTTACCTCGAGAACATCTCTAGCCGCATAGCCAGTGTAGCTAGTGTAGCCAACGCATGCATGCTCCTAGGTTTACCTCAAGAACCTCTGTAGCCGTGTACCCAGTGCAGCTATCGGGGTCACAGTACGTTTCGTCCTAGGCTTACATCCAGAACCTCTGTAGCCGCAAAGCCAGTATAGGTAGCGTAGCCATCGCAGGGGTACATCAAGAACCTCTGTAGCCGCATAGCCTGTTTAGCTATTGTGACCACCGCATGTATGCTCCTGGGATTACCTCAAGAACCTCTCTAGCTGCATAGCCAGTGTAGTTAGCGTAGCTAGCGCATGCATATTCTTATATATCTCCAGACCCTGTGTAGACACGTAGCCTGCTATCGTGACCACCGGATGTATGCTCTTGGGCTTACCTCCAGAACCTCTCAAGCTGCATAGTCAGTGTAGCTAGCGTAGCCAACGCATGCATGCTCCTAGGGTTACCTCAAGAACCTCTGTAGCCCCATAGCCAGTGTAGCTATCGTGACCACCGGATGTATGCTCCTGGTCTTACCTCCAGGACCTCTCTGGATTTACAGCCAGTGTAGCTAGCGTAGCCAACGCATCATGCTCCTAGGGTTACCTCTGTGGCCGCGTAGCCAGTGTAGCTATCAGGGCCACAGTATGTATGGTCCCGGGCTTACATCCAGAACATCTGTAGCCGCAAAGCCAGTGAAGGTAGCGTAGCCACCGCATGCATGTTCCTAGGGGGGTACCTCTGTAGCCGCGTAGCCAGTGTAGCTATAGTGACCACCGAATGTATGCTCCTTGGCTTACCTCGAGAACCTCTCTAGCTGCATAGCCAGTGTAGTTAGCGTAGCTAGCGAATGCATATTCTTACATATCTCCAGACCCTGTGTAGACACGTAGCCTATATAGCTAGCGTAGCCACCGCATGAATGGTCCTAGGGGTATCTCAAGAACCTCTGTAGCCGCGTAGCCGTGTAGCTATCTTGACCACCGGATGTATGCTCCTTGGCTTACCTCGAGAACCTCTCTAGCTGCATAGCCAGTGTAGCTAGTGTAGCCAACGCATGCATGCTCCTTGGTTTACCTCAAGAACCTCTGTAGCCGCGTACCCAGTGCAGCTATCGGGGCCACAGTATGTATGGTCCTGGGCTTACCTCGAGAACCTCTCTAGCTGCATAGCCAGTGTAGCCAGCGTAGCCAACGCATGCATGCTCCTAGGTTTACTTCAAGAACATCTGTAGCCGCGTAGCCAGTGCAGCTATCGGGGTCACAGTATGTTTCGTCCTAGGCTTACATCTAGAACATCTGTAGCCGCAAAGCCAGTGTAGGTAGCGTAGCCACCGCATGCATGGTCCTAGGGGTACCTCAAGAACCTCTGTTGCCGCGTAGCCAGTGCAGCTATCGGGGCCACAGAATGTATCGTCTTGGGCTTACATCCAGAACCTCTGTAGCGGCAAAGCCAGTGTAGATAGCGTAGCCACCGCATGCATCGTTTAAGGGGTACTGGGCTTACCTCCTGAACCTCTCTAGCTGCATATCCAATGTAGCTAGTGTAGCCAACGCATGCATGCTCCTAGGTTTACCTCAAGAACCTCTGTAGCCACGTACCCAGTGCAGCTATCGGGGCCACAGTATGTATGGTCCTGGGCTTACCTCGAGAACATCTCTAGCCGCATAGCCAGTGTAGCTAGTGTAGCCAACGCAAGCATGCTCCTAGGTTTATCTCAAGAACCTCTGTAGCCGCGTACCCAGTGCAGCTATCGGGGCCACAGTATGTATGGTCTTGGGCTTACCTCGAGAACCTCTCTAGCTGCATAGCGAGTGTAGCTAGTGTAGCAAACGCATGCATGCTCCTAGATTTACCTCAAGAACCTCTGTAGCCGCGTAGCCAGTGTAGCTATCTTGACCACCGAATGTATGCTCCTTGGCTTACCTCGAAAACCTCTCTAGCTGCATATTCAGTGTAGCTAGCGTAGCCAACGCATGCATGCTCCTAGGTTTACCTCAAGAACCTCTGTAGCCACGTACCCAGTGCAGCTATCGGGGCCACAGTATGTATGGTCCTGGGCTTACATCCAGAACATTTGTAGCCGCAAAGCCAATGTAGCTAGCGTATCCAACGCATGCAGGGTCCTTAAAACAGTGTCAAGATATAGTGAGAGAAAATATTCTAGCATAGTAAGAGCATTCAATATACAGTTAGCAAATGTAACACAGGCCTTGAGTTTTTTGATTTTCTCCCCATATCATGACATGTATAATGGTCCTAGGGGTACCTCAAGAAATCTTTCGCCACGTAGCCAGTGGAGCTATCGTGACCACCGGATGTATGCTCCTGGGCTTACCTCAAGAACCTCTCTAGCTGCATAGCCAGTGTAGTTAGCGTAGCTAGCGCATGCATATTCTTACAGTTACCTCCAGACCCTGTGTAGACACGTAGCCTGTGCAGCTAGCGTAGCCACCTAGGGGTACCTCAAGAACCTCTGTAGCCGCGTAGCCAGTGTAGCTATCGTGACCACCGGATGTACGCTCTTGGGCTTACCTCCAGAACCTCTCAAGCTGCATAGTCAGTGTAGCTAGCGTAGCCAACGCATGCATGCTCCTAGGTTTACCTCAAGAACCTCTGTAGCCGCGTACACATTGCAGCTATCGGGGCCACAGTATGTATGGTCCTGGGCTTACATCCAGAACATCTGTAGCTGCAAAGCCAGTGAAGGTAGCGTAGCCACCGCATGCATGTTCCTAGGGGGGTACCTCTGTAGCCGCGTAGCCAGTGTAGCTATCGTGACCACCGGATGTATGCTCCTTTGCTTACCTCCAGAAACCTCTCTAGCTGCATAGCCAGTGTAGCTGGCGTAGCCAACGCATGCATGCTCCTAGGTTTACCTCAAGAACCTCTGTAGCCGCGTACCCATTGCACAGTATGTATGGTCCCGGGCTTCCATCCAGAACATCTGTAGCCACAAAGCCAGTGAAGGTAGCGTAGCCACCGCATGCATGGTCCTAGGGGGGTACCTCTGTAGCCCCATAGCCAGTGTAGCTATCGTGACCACCGGATGTATGCTCCTGGGCTTACCTCCAGGACCTCTCTGGATGCACAGCCAGTGTAGCTAGCGTAGCAAACGCATGCATGCTCCTAGGGTTACCTCTGTAGCCGTGTAGCCAGTGTAGCTATCAGTGCCACAGTATGTATGGTCCTGGGCTTACATCCAGAACATCTGTAGCCGCAAAACCAGTATAGGTAGCGTAGCCATCGCATGCATGGTCCTAGGGGTACATCAAGAACATCTGTAGCCGCGTAGCCAGTGTAGCTATCTTGACCACCGGATGTATGCTCCTTGGCTTACCTCGAGAACCTCTCTAGCTGCATAGCCAGTGTAGCTAGTGTACCCAACGCATGCATGCTCCTTGGTTTACCTCAAGAATCTCTGTAGCCGCGTACCCAGTGCAGATATCGGGGCCACAGTATGTTTTGTCCTGGGCTTACCTCGAGAACCTCTCTAGCTGCGTAGCGAGTGTAGCTAGTGTAGCCAACGCATGCATGCTCCTAGGTTTACCTCACGAACCTCTGTAGCTGTGTACCCAGTGCAGCTATCGGGGTCACAGTATGTTTCGTCCTAGGCTTACATCCAGAACCTCTGTAGCCGCAAAGCCAGTGTAGGTAGCGTAGCCACCGCATGCATGGTCCTAGGGGTACCCCAAGACCCTCTGTAGCCGCGTAGCCAGTGTAGGTATCGTGACCCCACCGGATGTATGCTCCTGGGCTTACCTCCAGAACCTCTCTAGCTGCATAGCCAGTGTAGCTAGCGTAGCCAACACATGCATGCTGCTAGGGTTACCTCAAGAACCTCTGTAGCGGCGTAAACAGTGCAGCTATCGGGGCCAGAGTATGTATGGTCCTGGGCTTACATCCAGAACCTCTGCAGCTGCAAAGCCAGTGTAGAGAGCGTAGCCAACACATGCATGCTCCTAGGGTTACCTCAAGAACCTCTGTAGTCGCGTAACCAGTGCAGCTATCGGGGCCACAGTATGTATGGTCCTGGGCTTACATCCAGAACCTCTGTAGCTGCAAAGCCAGTGTAGAGAGCGTAGCCAACACATGCATGCTCCTAGGGTTACCTCAAGAACCTCTGTAGTCGCGTAACCAGTGCAGCTATCGGGGCCACTGTATGTATGGTCCTGGGCTTACATTCAGAACCTCTGTAACCGCAAAGCCTGTGTAGGTAGCGTAGCCTTCCCATGCATGGTCTTAGGGGTACCTCAAGAACCTTCTGTAGCCATGTTGCCAGTGTAGCTATCGTGACCACCTGATGTGTGCTCCTGGGCTTACCTCCAAAACCTCTCTAACCGCGTAGACAGTGCAGCTATCGGGACCACAAAATGTATCGTCCTGGGCTTACATCCAGAACTTCTGTAGCTGCAAAGCCAGTGTAGATAGCGTAGCCACCGCATGCATGCTCCTAAGAGTACCTCAAGAACCTCTGTAGCCACATAGCCTGTGTAGCTAGCGTAGCTACCGCATGAATGCTCCTAGGCTTACATCCAGAACCTCTGTAGCTGTGTAGCCAGTGCAGCTATCGGGGCCACAGAATGTATCGTCCTGGGCTTACATCCAGAACCTCTGTAGCCCCAAAGCCAGTGTAAATAGCGTAGCCACCGCATGCATGGTCTTAGGAGTACTGGGATTTCCTCCAGAACCTCTCTAGCTGCATAGCCAGTGTAGCCAGCGTAGCCAACGCATGCATGCTCCTAGGTTTACCTCAAGAACATCTGTAGCCGCGTAGCCAGTGCAGCTACCGGGACCACAGTATGAATTATCCTGGGCTTACATCCAGAACCTCTGTAGCCGCAAAGCCATTGTAGGTATCGTAGCCACCGCATGCATGGTCCTAGGGGTACCTCAAGAACCTCTGTAGCCTCGTACGCAGTGCAGCTATCGGGGTCACAGTACGTCCTAGGATTACATCCAGAACCTCTCACTAAATCTTTGTTCATTCTCTTCCGTGTCTCAACAAATATTTTGTTAATTAATTAATCAATGTGTCAGAACGAATAAAATGTACCTAAACCAGTGTGTATGAACGAATTTTATGTACTACTATAATATATATAGTGTGTATGAAGAGAAAATACGTTCTCCAGTATGAACATGTATGCATGTATGAAGCGAACCAACACGTCTCTGTATATACTTTCTCCAGTATATTGTATGAACAAATATTTGAGAGGTTTCGCACAACGGGTTAGCTAAAACGTATCCGCATCCGTATCTCCAGATCTCGTTACGTTTACGGAAACGTATTTCGATAATTTTTGTTTCGCAGTTCGTTCTTTGAAGTACGTAATTATAAACGCATCTCAATCCGTGTTTAGTAGTAGTGAAAACTAGTCAAATAAGAGAATTCATCTGCACTAAGATTTGAATACACCATTGAGAGTGTCAGCTTTCAGAATCTCAACTCCATATAAGTATTATTGGTGAATGCAAGAATACATATTAACCCTTTCATCACGAAGGGGTCATTTATTAATTTCATGAAATCAATTTCAAAATGAAGAATATCCCTTAGGCCAGAAAAGATATAACCAATAACCAATTCATTATGAAATTAACATAATACAATGGGGCGCAACCCGATACTAAATCACCAGACTAACAACCACCAAGAGACAACCGACTCTCAAACTGAATTCACAATTCGGCAACTTCTACCTGACAGTAACCCACCATTACACAACCAGGCTCAACTAAATACTAATCGATTTAATCAACCCATCAAAACACAATCAGGCGCAACCATAAACGTAGCTCCGCACCCAATATTTAGAGGGGCTCATATCTGAAGAACATTTCCGAATTTTTATAAAATCACACAGATACTGCCTGGCTTCCAAGATGCAAAAATAATTTGCATGGGTAGTGTATCTTGAACACCATTTTTTATGAATGCTGGGGACGCAGTATTAAAAGGATAGTCTCAAAATATATAGGTCTGGGAAATGTTTAAGGCATACTGCGTCGCTATAAAATGAATTGCACTACTATTTTCACAATTTTATTGATATTTGGTGTCAAATACACATATCTTGGTATATTTGAAGTCCCAAAACGGCTTAGTTTCAGAAATATCCCAATTTTAAATTCAAAAATGACCGTTAGCTCCGCACCCTCCGCTCATTTGCGCCGCACCCAATATTTCCCACAGGCTCTGTCTGCATAGGGTGGTAATTAATCTTTCTTATAAGCAGATAAGTGTATTCTTTAGGTTGATCGTTTATTGCAGAGTCGTTTCCAACGGGTGCACCCCAGTTGTCCGAAACCCAGTTGTCCGAAACCCAGTTGTCCGAAACCCAGTTGTCCGAAACCCAGTTGTCCGAAAAATTTAGTCATAATTTACCAGATAAAGGGGGACGCACCTCAAGCCAGTTTCATGTCATGTATTTGGCAAAATCAATGGCATGGACGCATTCTGATGTATAGATCTCTCTCTCACTTTGAATTGCATCCATTACACGGCGTTACCAGAATGACAGGAACGGGGGATTTATTTTACATTGTGATTCTAAAAAAGGTCATCAAAACACAATATATATTACGGAACAGTTGATCTTATCTTATTCAATATATTTTATATAGGCAAAATAAAATGAAACATTTTGAAACCGATAAAATAAGTTAACGCATAAAACTTTAAGAATAAACAGTAAGCCTACACATATTACGTTGTCAAAATGTTTCGTCGCATTTAATTTCTTAGTCTCTGTCTCCTCTTATCAAATCGTAAAATGTAAAAGAACAAAACATTCTAAACGTAATCACTTGGGATTAACTGGAAACGAAGACAGGCTGTCCTCGTATCAAATTGGATGTTCTCCCATTCGCAAGAAGTTTCATTTTCGCCATGTAGGCTTACTCACTTCATCTTTTTGAATTTAATCTCTATTTCCCGAACAGAGTACCTAAATGAAGAATAATTTTTGGTTTCAAAAGATGTACACGTCAACTTTACTCAATAAATGCCCACTGGCTTGGGAAAACTATTTCCCTTTTATGAACGCCCATCACACATTGGAAAAATGTTGTTCCCTCTCAAAAAGCCCCATGGGGCATAAAGAAAATTGGTTTAAAAATTGTAGACCCCTATGTATGTTAATATGTAAACGCCACTTTGCAATGAAAATATCATAATTTAACTTTGTTTATAATTTGAAGATCTGTATCACCTGTATTTTCATCTTTCGACAGTTTTTATTAGGCTAAATACTAGCTTCACGATCACTTTTCATTTGATATTACATCCTAGCACTATGAATAACATTTATAAATTGCCCTGATGTAAATAAAATGAAAAAAGTATTATTTATCAACAGAAATTTAAAATTCACCGGGCGGCTGCCGTGGGAAATGTGACTGCAAAAGTATGAGATCGCAGAATTTCTACGGCGAGCGTGGAAAAGCTATTGGCCGCAGAAATGATAGACCGCACGGTGGCCGTTGGAAATGTGACTGGGGTGTAATTCCAATAATTGGGGACACATATGCAATCCACGTTATTCTTCAGGAACAGAAAATGCAACCAATGATAAAATAAAAAATTGCATTTTGAATCCGACTGAGTCCTATTGATCCTCATAAATTACCCCCTACTCATACCAAGTTAAAATGTGCCCATCGTGCGCCTAATGCTAATGGCGCTGTCACACTTGTCGTGTCCCGTCCCGTCTCTCAACGTACAAAGCATTCAGGCCAAAATTTAAGGAATAAGCTATAGTGAGCTGTTTCAGAACGCCGTCTGAAACGCGTTCTGATTCTGAACCCACTGTATTCATTGGACGGTGGGAGGTCGTCCATGCTTACACTTTCCGTATCTGACCCTATTATCACACCAAACTAGTTCTCACTACGCTCTCGAGAACGGGCTTAAACTGTATGGACGGATTGGAAGTACTTAGAACCGTTTGGGGTCTACTTGCCTACCCGAAAGGGTAGTTCCAAAATTTCCACGTGGTCATCACTTTCTGCAATCACGCGGTCTTCGACCGTTAATTGGAATTTTTGACCTACCAGATGCTTGAAAATCAAGGATTGCGAGTCTGATACTGCACCTTTTTTCTTCCATTATACCATTAAAAGCAAAACAAAATTGCACTTCTGTCAGTGCATTACTTTATTGTAAAGAGTCTCTCGTTCTAGCAGCGTTTTGGTCCGCACTCCCCAGCTGTTAGAAGGCCTTCTTACAGCTGGGGACCAAAATTACGCTGGAAGTAGGAACTCTGTTTAAGATAATAACGTACCATCAGAAAGAGATTTTTGTCATGCTTTGAATGGAACAAGTTTGAAGAAAAACGGTGCAGTATGAGACCGGCGTAATCCTTGATTTTCAAATATCCGGTACGTCAAAAATTCAAATTAACGGTCGAAGTTAGGACCGCGTGGCAATTATATCGAGTGACAATGTACTAACGACGAACAGGACGTGGGGCAAAGGTTGAACTGTCTCAGAATGTATAGGGAACGAGGTAGAAATAAAGAATTCATATGAACGAGTCATGCAAGATACTAAAGAGATACAAATGCATTTTGATACTCAGTTTTTGGGCAATTAAAACTCCCTGTCTGCATTGAGTAGTTATTTATTGTCCGGTGTATAATTTTTAAACATTATCCTAATTTTTCACAAAACTTTTTTTGATTCTGCAATAGTTAATGGTTGACATCTATGGCACACTAAAAACGAATTTTTTTCATGCAGGGTACGTACATGATACAAATCAAATCTTGGCTCTACTACAAACTATTACACACTTACTTCAACAGTTCAATATATCGCAAAACACAGTTTTGATTTTGAACAATATCACCAATGGGAGAAATTCTTAAATCTAAATGTTTGGAAAGGAATACGTTTCTACTAAAACATACAAACCTCTAATATTATGATGAAAAAAGGATAGACATCTGATATGTATATATGCCACATATATAAGCTTAAGTTATACGAAATGAGCATATTTTATTGATTTATCGAAAATTTGGACGAAATCTTAACAGTGGGTGGTACTGAACAACCAAAATCTTCTTTTTAGATATTTTTCAGGGTAGAAATAATATCAATTGATATTGGAAAACATAATTAACCATATTTTATTGAGAAAAGGGAATGAAAAAAATCATCAAATGAATATAATTGTCACGGACGTCCATACGTTATTCTAATGAGATAGATGTTCCTTTCGCCAGAATATTCTCTTCGACTGTGATAATTGTCTAAAATGTTGGCGGCAGTCTTGAATTTTCACCAAGAAGGAGTGCGATTCGTGCTGGACAATGCGGTTCAAAATTTGTAGAATGTCCATATAAGTCTATGTGCCGAGAATCTAGTAAGAATATATATATGATCGTGAACTTTCGGACCCATTATTGACCGGGCTAACCGATGTCAACGTGATACCAATGTTATGCTGTCCTGATTCGCGAGGTTGCGACAAGATTCGTTACTAAGAAATTTAATTTTTTAATTTTCGGAGAACTGGGTTTCGGAGAACTGGGTTTCGGAAAAATGGGTTTCGGAAAACTGGGTTTCGGACAACTGGGTTTCGGACAACTGGGTTTCGGACAACTGGGTTGACCCCGTTTCCAACGATCACGGACCTACATTTAGCTGTTTAGCAAAAATAAACTCTGAATGGACGTTACCTGAAATTCCTGCAGTTAAAATCTTGAAATCTTAAAAACAAATAAGTGGGACTCCTCTTACCCTACTATCACACCAAACTAGTTCTCACTACGTTCTCGAAAACGAAACTTCAACTGTGCACGAACGGATTTGACGTACTAAGAACCGTTTAGGGTCCGTTTAAACTTTGGAGAGGTTAAGCTAGCGATGTTTTTCGCAACGTAACCGTGAACGCAAAGTCAATGAATTAATACAGTAATGTATATCACGGTAGGGATTGTCATCACGTGACCTTCGCAACTGATGGTGATGGTGTTATAAGGATGATTGTCCCACACATGATTTGCAAATCGTTCAGTGAATGTTGGAAATTCAACCAATGGATGGCAGTGATAACAGGCACACATCACAATTCTAGGTTGATTTCGGTTTAACACATTGGAAAGAAGCAGATGTATTTAAAAACACACGAAAACATGAGGACTACTTTCCAAGTAGTTTTTCTTGCTTAATCGAGAAAATCTTACGCCTTGTTCAGACACCACCAGTTGCGAAGGTCACGTGATGACAATCCCTACCGTGATAATACACCACTTTATATGGGATGTTATGCATGAAAAATTCTCTAATGGCACCATACAATCCTGATTTTTGATATGGCGACAGTCACGTAACTGATGAATAGCCCTATTCTAGTACATATAA
>CAIIXF020000009.1:15047846-15101846 GCA_903813345.2 Owenia fusiformis | reverse complement strand
AAACCACATTTTTCAATGGGAAGTTAACATAGTTTGGGCACTATTCGCCGAGTTATATATAGGGAAGGATCAGTTTAGTGTCTTATATTAACTCGGCGAATAGTGCCCAAAAGGAGTGTTTTCAATGGCAATTTAACATGGGTTGGGCACTATTCGCCGAGTTATATATAGGGAAGGATCAGTTTAGTGTCTTATATAACTCGGCGAATAGTGCCCAAAACCACATTTTTCAATGGGAAGTTAACATGGGTTGGGCACTATTCGCCGAGTTATATATTGGGAATAATACGTTAACATAAGACAGATTTTATGTGTTTTTATTTAAATAACATGATGTTACATACTGAATAAAGAAATAAATATTTCATATATATATATAACCTCATAATATTTTTAGTTCTATATATAAGTATATTTAACCTATTTTAAAAAAGACCCCTTAGAATGACAGAAAACTTGGGCATTCAATTTGGGCACTATTCACCGAGAATGCCACAGTTAGCAAATGTAACACAGGCCTTGAGTTTTTTGATTTTCTCCCTATATATCCTCCTGGGATATACTGACATGTATAATGGTCCTAGGGGTACCTCAAGAAATCTTTAGCCACGTAGCCAGTGGAGCTATCGTGACCACCGGATGTATGCTCCTGGGCTTACCTCAAGAACCTCTCTAGCTGCATAGCCAGTGTAGTTAGCGTAGCTAGCACATGCATATTCTTACAGTTACCTCCAAACCCTGTGTAGACACGTAGCCTGTGCAGCTAGCGTAGCCACCTAGGGGTACCTCAAGAACCTCTGTAGCCGCGTAGCCAGTGTAGCTATCGTGACCACCGGATGTATGCTCTTGGGCTTACCTCCAGAACCTCTCAAGCTGCATAGTCAGTGTAGATAGCGTAGCCAACGCATGCATGCTCCTAGGGTTACCTCAAGAACCTCTGTAGCCCCATAGCCAGTGTAGCTATCGTGACCAACGGATGTATGCTCCTGGGCTTACCTCCAGGACCTCTCTGGATGCACAGCCAGTGTAGCTAGCGTAGCCAACGCATCATGCTCCTAGGGTTACCTCTGTGGCCGCGTAGCCAGTGTAGCTATCAGGGCCACAGTATGTATGGTCCCGGGCTTACATCCAGAACATCTGTAGCCGCAAAGCCAGTGAAGGTAGCGTAGCCACCGCATGCATGTTCCTAGGGGGGTACCTCTGTAGCCGCGTAGCCAGTGTAGCTATAGATTCGTGACCACCGAATGTATGCTCCTTGGCTTACGTCGAGAACCTCTCTAGCTGCATAGCCAGTGTAGCTAGTGTAGCCAACGCATGCATGCTCCTTGGTTTACCTCAAGAACCTCTGTAGCCGCGTACCCAGTGCAGCTATCGGGGCCCCAGTATGTATTGTATTGGGCTTACCTCGAGAACCTCTCTAGCTGCATAGCGAGTGTAGCTAGTGTAGCCAACGCATGCATGATCCTAGGTTTACCTCAAGAACCTCTGTAGCCGCGTAGCCAGTGTAGCTATCTTGACCACCGAATGTATGCTCCTTGGCTTACCTCGAGAACCTCTCTAGCTGCATAGCCAGTGTAGCTGGTGTAGCCAACGCATGCAAGCTCCTTGGTTTACCTCAAGAACCTCTGTAGCCGCGTTCCCAGTGCAGCTATCGGGGCCACAGTATGTATGGTCTTTGGCTTTCCTCGAGAACCTCTCTAGCTGCATAGCGAGTGTAGCTAGTGTAGCCAACGCATGCATGCTCCTAGGTTTACCTCAAGAACCTCTGTAGCCGCGTAGCCAGTGTAGCTATCTTGACCACCGAATGTATGCTCCTTGGCTTACCTCGAGAACCTCTCTAGCTGCATAGCCAGTGTAGCTAGTGTAAGCGAACGAATGCATGCTCCTTGGTTTACCTCAAGAACCTCTGTAGCCGCGTACCCAGTGCAGCTATCGGGGCCACAGTATGCATGGTCCTTGGCTTACCTCGAGAACCTCTCTAGCTGCATAGCGAGTGTAGCTAGTGTAGCCAACGCATGCATGCTCCTAGGTTTACCTCAAGAACCTCTATAGCCGCGTACCCAGTGCAGCTATCGGGGCCAGAGTATGTATGGTCCTGGGCTTACCTCGAGAACCTCTCTAGCTGCATATTCAGTGTAGCTAGCGTAGCCAACGCATGCATGCTCCTAGGTTTACCTCAAGAACCTCTGTAGCCACGTACCCAGTGCGGCTATCGGGGCCACAGTATGTATGGTCCTGGGCTTACCTCGAGAACCTCTCTAGCTGCATAGCCAGTGTAGCTAGTGTAGCCAACGCATGCAGGCTCCTAGGTTTACCTCAAGAACCTCTGTAGCCACGTACCCAGTGCAGCTATCGGGGCCACAGTATGTATGGTCCTGGGCTTACCTCGAGAACCTCTCTAGCTGCATAGCCAGTGTAGCTAGTGTAGCCAACGCATGCATGCTCCTAGGTTTACCTCAAGAGCCTCAGTAGCCGTGTACCCAGTGCAGCTATCGGGGTCGCAGTATGTTTCGTCCTAGGCTTACATCCAGAACCTCTGTAGCCGCAAAGCCAGTGTAGGTAGCGTAGCCACCGCATGCATGGTCCTAGAGGTACCTCAAGACCCTCTGTAGCCGCGTAGCCAGTGTAACTATCGGGGCCACAGTATGTATGGTCCTGGGCTTACATCCAGAACCTCTGTAGCTGCAAAGCCAGTGTAGCTAGTGTAGCCAACGCATGCATGCTCCTAGGTTTACCTCAAGAACCTATGTAGCCGCGAAGCCAGTGCAGCTATCGGGACCACAGAATGTATGGTCCTGGGCTTACATCCAGAACCTCTGTAGCTGCATAGCGAGTGTAACTAGTGTAGCCAACGCATGCATGCTCCTAGGTTTACCTCAAGAACCTATGTAACCGCGAAGCCAGTGCAGCTATCGGAACCACAGAATGTATGGTCCTGGGCTTACATCCAGAAACTCTGTAGCCGCGTACCGAGTGCAGCTTTCGGGGCCACTGTATGTATGGTCCTGGGCTTTACATCCAGAACCTCTGTAACCGCAAAGCCAGTGTAGGTAGCGTAGCCACCGCATGCATGGTCTTAGGGGTACTGGGCTTACCTCCAGAACCTCTTTAGCTGCATAGCCAGTGTAGCTAGCGTAGCCAACGCATGCATGCTCCTAGGTTTACCTCAAGAACCTCTGTAGGAGCGTACTTATTGCAGCTATCGGGGCCACAGTATGTATGGTCCCGGGCTTACATTTAGAACATCTGTAGCGGAAAAGCCAGTGTAGGTAGCGTAGCCACCGCATGCATGGTCCTAGGGGTACCTCAAGAACCTCTGTTGCTGTGTAGCCAGTGCAGCTATCGGGGCCACAGAATGTATCGTCCTGGGCTTATATCCAGAACCTCTGTAGCCGTAAAGCCAGTGTAGATAGCGTAGCCACCGCATGCATGGTCTAAGGGGTACTGGGCTTACCTCCAGAACCTCTCTAGCTGCCTAGCCAGTGTAGCTAGCGTAGCCAACGCATGCATGCTCCTATGTTTACCTCAAGAACCTCTGTAGCCACGTACCCAGTGCAGCTATCGGGGCCATAGTATGTATGGTCCTGGGCTTACATCCAGAACATTTGTAGCCGCAAAGCCAATGTAGCTAGCGCATGCAGGGTCCTTAAAACAGTGTCAAGATATAGTGAGAGAAAATATTCTAGCATAGTAAGAGCATTCAATATACAGTTAGCAAATGTAACACAGGCCTTGAGTTTTTTGATTTTCTCCCTATATCATGACATGTATAATGGTCCTAGGGGTACCTCAAGAAATCTTTAGCCACGTAGCCAGTGGAGCTATCGTGACCACCTGATGTATGCTCCGGGGCTTACATCAAGAACCTCTCTAGCTGCATAACCAGTGTAGTTAGCGTAGCTAGCGCATGCATATTCTTACAGTTACCTCCAGACCCTGTGTAGACACGTAGCCTGTGCAGCTAGCATAGCCACCTAGGGGTACCTCAAGAACCTCTGTAGCCGCGTAGCCAGTGTAGCTATCGTGACCATCGGATGTATGCTCTTGGGCTTACCTCCAGAACCTCTCAAGCTGCATTGTCAGTGTAGCTAGCGTAGCCAACGCATGCATGCTCCTAGGGTTACCTCAAGAACCTCTGTAGCCACGTAGCCAGAGTAGCTATCGTGACCACCGGATGTATGCTCCTTGGCTTACCTCCAGGACCTCTCTAGCTGCATAGCCAGTGTAGCTAGTGTAGCCAACGCATGCATGCTCCTTGGTTTACCTCAAGAACCTCTGTAGCGGCGTACCCATTGCAGCTATCGGGGCCACAGTATGTATGGTCCCGGGCTTACATCCAGAACATCTATAGCCGCAAAGCCAGTGAAGGTAGCGTAGCCACCGCATGCATGGTCCTAGGGGGGTACCTCTGTAGCCGCGTAGCCAGTGTAGCTATCGTGACCACCGAATGTATGCTCCTTGGCTTACCTCGAGAACCTCTCTAGCTGATTAGCCAGTGTAGCTAGTGTAGCCAACGCATGCATGCTCCTAGGTTTACCTCAAGAACCTCTGTAGCCACGTACCCAGTGCAGCTATCGGGGCCACAGTATGTATGGTCCTGGGCTTACCTCGAGAACACCTCTAGCCGCATAGCCAGTGTAGCTAGTGTAGCCAACGCATGCATGCTCCTAGGTTTACCTCAAGAGCCTCTGTAGCCGCGTACCCAGTGCAGCAATCGGGTTCACAGTATGTTTCGTCCTAGGCTTACATCCAGAACCTCTGTAACTGCAAAGCCAGTGCAGAGAGCGTAGCCACCGCATGCATGGTCTTAGGGGTACTGGGCTTATCTCCAGAACCTCTGTAGCCGCAAAGCCAGTATAGGTAGCGTAGCCATTGCAGGGGTACATCAAGAACCTCTGTAGCCGCATAGCCTGTTTAGCTATTATGACCACCGCATGTATGCTCCTGGGATTACCTCAAGAACCTCTCTAGCTGCATAGCCAGTGTAGTTAGCGTAGCTAGCGCATGCATATTCTTACATATCTCCAGACCCTGTGTAGACACGTAGCCTGCTATCGTGACCACCGGATGTATGCTCTTGGGCTTAACTCCAGAACCTCTCAAGCTGCATAGTCAGTGTAGCTAGCGTAGCCAACGCATGCATGCTCCTAGGGTTACCTCAAGAACCTCTGTAGCCCCATAGCCAGTGTAGCTATCGTGACCACCGGATGTATGCTCCTGGGCTTACCTCAAGGACCTCTCTGGATGCACAGCCAGTGTAGCTAGCGTAGCCAATGCATCATGCTCCTAGGGTTACCTCTGTGGCCGCGTAGCCAGTGTAGCTATCAGGGCCACAGTATGTATGGTCCCGGGCTTACATCCAGAACATCTGTAGCCGCAAAGCCAGTGAAGGTAGCGTAGCCACCGCATGCATGTTCCTAGGGGGGTACCTCTGTAGCCGCGTAGCCAGTGTAGCTATAGTGACCACCGAATGTATGCTCCTTGGCTTACCTCGAGAACCTCTCTAGCTGCATAGCCAGTGTAGCTAGTGTAGCCAACGCATGCATGCTCCTAGGTTTTCCTCAAGAACCTCTGTAGCCGCGTAGCCAGTGTAGCTATCTTGACCACCGAATGTATGCTCCTTGGCTTACCTCGAGAACCTATCTAGCTGCATAGCCAGTGTAGCCAACGCATGCATGCTCCTTGGTTTACCTCAAGAACCTCTGTAGCCGCGTACCCAGTGCAGCTACCGGGGCCACAGTATGTATGGTCTTGGGCTTTCCTCGAGAACCTCTCTAGCTGCATAGCGAGTGTAGCTAGTGTAGCCAACGCATGCACGCTCCTAGGTTTACCTCAAGAACCTCTGTAGCCGCGTAGCCAGTGTAGCTATCTTGACCACCGAATGTATGCTCCTTGGCTTACCTCGAGAACCTCTCTAGCTGCATAGCCAGTGTAGCCAGTGTAGCTAGTGTAAGCGAACGCATGCATGCTCCTTGGTTTACCTCAAGAACCTCTGTAGCCGCGTACCCAGTGCAGCTATCGGGGCCACAGTATGTATGGTCCTGGGCTTACCTCGAGAACCTCTCTAGCTGCATAGCGAGTGTAGCTAGTGTAGCCAACGCATGCATGCTCCTAGGTTTACCTCAAGAACCTCTATAGCCGCGTACCCAGTGCAGCTATCGGGGCCAGAGTATGTATGGTCCTGGGCTTACCTCGAGAACCTCTCTAGCTGCATATTTAGTGTAGCTAGCGTAGCCAACGCATGCATGCTCCTAGGTTTACCTCAAGAACCTCTGTAGCCACGTACCCAGTGCAGCTATCGGGGCCACAGTATGTATGGTCCTGGGCTTACCTCGAGAACCTCTCTAGCTGCATAGCCAGTGTAGCTAGTGTAGCCAACGCATGCATGCTCCTAGGTTTACCTCAAGAGCCTCTGTAGCCGCGTACCCAGTGCAGCTATCGGGGTCACAGTATGTTTCGTCCTAGGCTTACATCCAGAACCTCTGTAGCCGCAAAGCCAGTGTAGGTAGCGTAGCCACCGCATGCATGGTCCTAGAGGTACCTCAAGACCCTCTGTAGCCGCGTAGCCAGTGTAACTATCGGGGCCACAGTATGTATGGTCCTGGGCTTACATCCAGAACCTCTGTAGCTGCAAAGCCAGTGCAGCTAGTGTAGCCAACGCATGCATGCTCCTAGGTTTACCTCAAGAACCTATGTAGCCGCGAAGCCAGTGCAGCTATCGGGACCACAGAATGTATGGTCCTGGGCTTACATCCAGAAACTCTGTAGCCGCGTAGCGAGTGCAGCTTTCGGGGCCACTGTATGTATGGTCCTGGGCTTTACATCCAGAACCTCTGTAACCGCAAAGCCAGTGTAGGTAGCGTAGCCACAGTATGTTTGGTCCCGGGCTTACATCCAGAACCTCTGTAGCCGCAAAGCCAGTGTAGGTAGCGTAGCCAACGCATGCATGGTCCTAGGGGTACCCCAAGACCCTCTGTAGCCGCGTAGCCAGTGTAGCTATCGTGACCACCGAATGTATGCTCCTTGGCTTACCTCGAGAACCTCTCTAGCTGCATAGCCAGTGTAGCTAGTGTAGCCAACGCATGCATGCTCCTAGGTTTATCTCAAGAACCTCTGTAGCCGCGTAGCCAGTGTAGCTCTCTTGACCACCGAATGTATGCTCCTTGGCTTACCTCGAGAACCTATCTAGCTGCATAGCCAGTGTAGCTAGTGTAGCCAACGCATGCATGCTCCTTGGTTTACCTCAAGAACCTCTGTAGCCGCGTACCCAGTGCAGCTATCGGGGCCACAGTATGTATGGTCTTGGGCTTTCCTCGAGAACCTCTCTAGCTGCATAGCGAGTGTAGCTAGTGTAGCCAACGCATGCATGCTCCTAGGTTTACCTCAAGAACCTCTGTAGCCGCGTAGCCAGTGTAGCTATCTTGACCACCGAATGTATGCTCCTTGGCTTACCTCGAGAACCTCTCTAGCTGCATAGCCAGTGTAGCTAGTGTAAGCGAACGCATGCATGCTCCTTGGTTTACCTCAAGAACCTCTGTAGCCGCGTACCCAGTGCAGCTATCGGGGCCACAGTATGTATGGTCCTGGGCTTACCTCGAGAACCTCTCTAGCTGCATAGCGAGTGTAGCTAGTGTAGCCAACGCATGCATGCTCCTAGGTTTACCTCAAGAACCTCTATAGCCGCGTACCCAGTGCAGCTATCGGGGCCAGAGTATGTATGGTCCTGGGCTTACCTCGAGAACCTCTCTAGCTGCATATTCAGTGTAGCTAGCGTAGCCAACGCATGCATGCCCCTAGGTTTACCTCAAGAACCTCTGTAGCCACGTACCCAGTGCAGCTATCGGGGCCACAGTATGTATGGTCCTGGGCTTACCTCGAGAACCTCTCTAGCTGCATAGCCAGTGTAGCTAGTGTAGCCAACGCATGCATGCTCCTAGGTTTACCTCAAGAACCTCTGTAGCCACGTACCCAGTGCAGCTATCGGGGCCACAGTATGTATGGTCCTGGGCTTACATCCAGAACATCTGTAGCCGCAAAACCAGTATAGGTAGCGTAGCCATCGCATGCATGGTCCTAGGGGTACATCAAGAACGTCTGTAGACGCGTAGCCAGTGTAGCTATTGTGACCACCGCATGTATGCTCCTGGGCTTACCTCAAGAACCTCTCTAGCTGCATAGCCAGTGTAGTTAGCGTAGCTAGCGCATGCATATTCTTACATATCTCCAGACCCTGTGTAGACACGTAGCCTGTGTAGCTAGCGTAGCCACCGCATGAATGGTCGTAGGGGTACCTCAAGAACCTCTGTAGCCGCGTAGCCAGTGTAGCTATCTTGACCACCGAATGTATGCTCCTTGGCTTACCTCGAGAACCTCTCTAGCTGCATAGCCAGTGTAGCTAGTGTAGCCAACGCATGCATGCTCCTTGGTTTACCTCAAGAACCTCTGTAGCCGCGTACCCAGTGCAGCTGTCGGGGCCACAGTATGTATGGTCTTGGGCTTACCTCGAGAACCTCTCTAGCTGCATAGCGAGTGTAGCTAGTGTAGCCAACGCATGCATTTTCCTGGGTTTACCTCAAGAACCTCTGTAGCCGCGTAGCCAGTTAAGCTATCTTGACCACCAAATGTATGCTCCTTGGCTTACCTCGAGAACCTCTCTAGCTGCATATTCAGTGTAGCTAGCGTAGCCAACGCATGCATGCTCCTAGGTTTACCTCAAGAACCTCTGTAGCCACGTACCCAGTGCAGCTATCGGGGCCACAGTATGTATGGTCCTGGGCTTACCTCGAGAACCTCTCTAGCTGCATAGCCAGTCTAGCTAGTGTAGCCAACGCATGCATGCTCCTAGGTTTACCTCAAGAGCCTCTGTATCCGCGTACCCAGTGCAGCTATCGGGTTCACAGTATGTTTCGTCCTAGGCTTACATCCAGAACCTCTGTAGCTGCAAAGCCAGTGTAGGTAGCGTAGCCACCGCATGCATGGTCCTAGAGGTACCTCGAGACCCTCTGTAGCTGCGTAGCCAGTGTAACTATCGTGACCACGCTTCTTGGCTTACCTCCAGAACCTCTCTAGATGCATAACCAGGGTAGCTAGCGTAGCCAACACATGCATGCTCCTGGGCTTACCTCAAGAACCTCTGTAGCCGTGTAACCAGTGTAGCTATCGGGGCCACAGTATGTATGGTCCTGGGCTTACATCCAGAACCTCTGTAGCTGCAAAGCCAGTGTAGAGAGCGTAGCCGCCGCATGCATGGTCTTAGGGGTACTGGGCTTACCTCCAGAACCTCTCTAGCTGCATAGCCAGTGTAGCTAGCGTAGCCAACGCATGCATGCTCCTAGGTTTACCTCAAGAACCTATGTAGCAGCGAAGCCAGTGCAGCTATCGGGACCACAGAATGTATGGTCCTGGGCTTACATCCAGAAACTCTGTAGCCGCATACCCAGTGCAGCTATCGGGGCCACAGAATGTATCGTCCTGGGCTTATATCCAGAACCTCTGTAGCCGTAAAGCCAGTGTAGATAGTGTAGCCACCGCATGCATGGTCTAAGGGGTACTGGGCTTTCCTCCAGAACCTCTCTAGCTGCATAGCCAGTGTAGCTAGCTTAGCCATCGCATGCATGCTCCTAGGTTTACCTCAAAAACCTCTGTAGCCACGTACCCAGTGCAGCTATCGGGGCCACAGTATGTATGGTCCTGGGCTTACATCCAGAACATTTGTAGCCGCAAAGCCAATGTAGCTAGCGTATCCAACGCATGCAGGGTCCTTAAAACAGTGTCAAGATATAGTGAGAGAAAATATTCTAGCATAGTAAGAGCATTCAATATACAGTTAGCAAATGTAACACAGGCCTTGAGTTTTTTGATTTTCTCCCTATATCATGACATGTATAATGGTCCTAGGGGTACCTCAAGAAATCTTAAGCCACGTAGCCAGTGGAGCTATCGTTACCACCGGATGTATGCTCCTGGGCTTACCTCAAGAACCTCTCTAGCTGCATAGCCAGTGTAGTTAGCGTAGCTAGCGCATGCATATTCTTACAGTTACCTCCAGACCCTGTGTAGACACGTAGCCTGTGCAGCTAGCGTAGCCACCTAGGGGTACCTCAAGAACCTCTGTAGCCGTGTAGCCAGTGTAGCTATCGTGACCACCGGATGTATGCTCTTGGGCTTACCTCCAGAACCTCTCAAGCTGCTTAGTCAGTGTAGCTAGCGTAGCCAACGCATGCATGCTCCTAGGGTTACCTCAAGAACCTCTGTAGCCGTGTAGCCAGTGTAGCTATCGTGACCACCGGATGTATGCTCTTGGGCTTACCTCCAGAACCTCTCAAGCTGCTTAGTCAGTGTAGCTAGCGTAGCCAACGCATGCATGCTCCTAGGGTTACCTCAAGAACCTCTCTAGCTGCATAGCCAGTGTAGTTAGCGTAGCTAGCGCATGCATATTCTTACAGTTACCTCCAGACCCTGTGTAGACACGTAGCCTGTGCAGCTAGCGTAGCCACCTAGGGGTACCTCAAGAACCTCTGTAGCCGTGTAGCCAGTGTAGCTATCGTGACCACCGGATGTATGCTCTTGGGCTTACCTCCAGGACCTCTCTGGATGCACAGCCAGTGTAGCTAGCGTAGCCAACGCATCATGCTCCTAGGGTTACCTCTGTGGCCGCGTAGCCAGTGTAGCTATCAGGGCCACAGTATGTATGGTCCCGGGCTTACATCCAGAACATCTGTAGCCGCAAAGCCAGTGAAGGTAGCGTAGCCACAGCATGCATGTTCCTAGGGGGGTACCTCTGTAGCCGCGTAGCCAGTGTAGCTATCGTGACCACCGAATGTATGCTCCTTGGCTTACCTCGAGAACCTCTCTAGCTGCATAGCCAGTGTAGCTAGTGTAGCCAACGCATGCATGCTCCTTGGTTTACCTCAAAAACCTCTGTAGCCGCGTACCCAGTGCAGCTATCGGGGCCCCAGTATGTATGGTCTTGGGCTTACCTCGAGAACCTCTCTAGCTGCATAGCGAGTGTAGCTAGTGTAGCCAACTCATGCATGCTCCTAGGTTTACCTCAAGAACCTCTGTAGCCGCGTAGCCAGTGTAGCTATCTTGACCACCGAATGTATGCTCCTTGGCTTACCTCGAGAACCTCTCTAGCTGCATAGCCAGTGTAGCTAGTGTAGCCAACGCATGCAAGCTCCTTGGTTTACCTCAAGAACCTCTGTAGCCGCGTACCCAGTGCAGCTATCGGGGCCACAGTATGTATGGTCTTGGGCTTTCCTCGAGAACCTCTCTAGCTGCATAGCGAGTGTAGCTAGTGTAGCCAACGCATGCATGCTCCTAGGTTTACCTCAAGAACCTCTGTAGCCGCGTAGCCAGTGTAGCTATCTTGACCACCGAATGTATGCTCCTTGGCTTACCTCGAGAACCTCTCTAGCTGCATAGCCAGTGTAGCTAGTGTAAGCGAACGCATGCATGCTCCTTGGTTTACCTCAAGAACCTCTGTAGCCGCGTACCCAGTGCAGCTATCGGGGCCACAGTATGCATGGTCCTTGGCTTACCTCGAGAACCTCTCTAGCTGCATAGCGAGTGTAGCTAGTGTAGCCAACGCATGCATGCTCCTAGGTTTACCTCAAGAACCTCTATAGCCGCGTACCCAGTGCAGCTATCGGGGCCAGAGTATGTATGGTCCTGGGCTTACCTCGAGAACCTCTCTAGCTGCATAGCGAGTGTAGCTAGTGTAGCCAACGCATGCATGGCCCTAGGGGTACCTCAAGAACCTCTGTTGCTGTGTAGCCAGTGCAGCTATCGGGGCCACAGAATGTATCGTCCTGGGCTTATATCCAGAACCTCTGTAGCCGTAAAGCCAGTGTAGATAGCGTAGCCACCGCATGCATGGTCTAAGGGGTACTGGGCTTACCTCCAGAACCTCTCTAGCTGCCTAGCCAGTGTAGCTAGCGTAGCCAACGCATGCATGCTCCTATGTTTACTTCAAGAACCTCTGTAGCCACGTACCCAGTGCAGCTATCGGGGCCATAGTATGTATGGTCCTGGGCTTACATCCAGAACATTTGTAGCCGCAAAGCCAATGTAGCTAGCGCATGCAGGGTCCTTAAAACAGTGTCAAGATATAGTGAGAGAAAATATTCTAGCATAGTAAGAGCATTCAATATACAGTTAGCAAATGTAACACAGGCCTTGAGTTTTTTGATTTTCTCCCTATATCATGACATGTATAATGGTCCTAGGGGTACCTCAAGAAATCTTAAGCCACGTAGCCAGTGGAGCTATCGTTACCACCGGATGTATGCTCCTGGGCTTACCTCAAGAACCTCTCTAGCTGCATAGCCAGTGTAGTTAGCGTAGCTAGCGCATGCATATTCTTACAGTTACCTCCAGACCCTGTGTAGACACGTAGCCTGTGCAGCTAGCATAGCCACCTAGGGGTACCTCAAGAACCTCTGTAGCCGCGTAGCCAGTGTAGCTATCGTGACCATCGGATGTATGCTCTTGGGCTTACCTCCAGAACCTCTCAAGCTGCATTGTCAGTGTAGCTAGCGTAGCCAACGCATGCATGCTCCTAGGTTTACCTCAAGAACCTCTGTAGCCACGTACCCAGTGCAGCTATCGGGGCCACAGTATGTATGGTCCTGGGCTTACCTCGAGAACATCTCTAGCCGCATAGCCAGTGTAGCTAGTGTAGCCAACGCATGCATGCTCCTAGGTTTACCTCAAGAACCTCTGTAGCCGTTTACCCAGTGCAGCTATCGGGGTCACAGTACGTTTCGTCCTAGGCTTACATCCAGAACCTCTCTGGATGCACAGCCAGTGTAGCTAACGTAGCCAACGCATGCATGCTCCTAGGGTTACCTCTGTAGCCGTGTAGTCAGTGTAGCTATCAGGGCCACAGTAAGTATGGTCCTGGGCTTACATCCAGAACATCTGTAGCCGCAAAACAAGTATAGGTAGCGTAGCCACCGCATGAATGGTTCTAGGGGTATCTCAAGAACCTCTGTAGCCGCGTAGCCAGTGTAGCTATCTTGACCACCGGATGCATGCTCCTTGGTCTACCTCAAGAACCTCTGTAGCCGCGTACCCAGTGCAGCTATCGGGGCCACAGTATGTATGGTCCCGGGCTTACATCCAGAACATCTGTAGCCGCAAAACCAGTATAGGTAGCGTAGTCATCGCATGCATGGTCCTAGGGGTACATCAAGAACCTCTATAGCCGCTTAGCCTGTGTAGCTATTGTGACCACCGCATGTATGCTCCTGGGCTTACCTCAAGAACCTCTCTAGCTGCATTGCCAGTGTAGTAAGCGTAGCTAGCGAATGCATATTCTTACATATCTCCAGATCCTGTGTAGACACGTAGCCTGTGTAGCTAGCGTAGCCAACGCATGAATGGTCCTAGGGGTATCTCAAGAACCTCTGTAGCCGCGTAGCCGTGTAGCTATCTTGACCACCGGATGTATGCTCCTTGGCTTACCTCGAGAACATCTCTAGCTGCATAGCCAGTGTAGCTAGTGTAGCCAACGCATGCATGCTCCTTGGTTTACCTCAAGAACCTCTGGAGCTGCGTACCCAGTGCAGCTATCGGGGCCACAGTATGTATGGTCCTGGGCTTACCTCGAGAACCTCTCTAGCTTGCACAGCGAGTGTAGCTAGTGTAGCCAACGCATGCATGCTCCTAGGTTTACCTCAAGAACCTCTGTAGCTGCGTACCCAGTGCAGCTATCGGGGTCACGTATGTTTCGTCCTAGGCTTACATCCAGAACCTCTGTAGCCGCAAAGCCAGTGTAGGTAGCGTAGCCACTGCATGCATGTTCCTAGGGGTACCCCAAGACCCTCTGTAGCCGCGTAGCCAGTGTAGCTATCGTGACCACCGGATGTATGCTCCTGGGCTTACCTCCAGATCCTCTCTAGCTGCATAGTCAGTGTAGCTAGCGTAGCCAACACATGCATGCTGCTAGGGTTACCTCAAGAACCTCTGTAGCCGCGAAGCCAGTGAAGCTATTGGGACCACAGAATGTATGGTCCTGGACTTACCTCGAGAACATCTCTAGCCGCATAGCCAGTGTAGCTAGTGTAGCCAACGCATGCATGCTCCTAGGTTTACCTCAAGAACCTCTGTAGCCGTGTACCCAGTGCAGCTATCGGGGTCACAGTACGTTTCGTCCTAGGCTTACATCCAGAACCTCTGTAGCCGCAAAGCCAGTATAGGTAGCGTAGCCATCGCAGGGGTACATCAAGAACCTCTGTAGCCGCATAGCCTGTTTAGCTATTGTGACCACCGCATGTATGCTCCTGGGATTACCTCAAGAACCTCTCTAGCTGCATAGCCAGTGTAGTTAGCGTAGCTAGCGCATGCATATTCTTATATATCTCCAGACCCTGTGTAGACACGTAGCCTGCTATCGTGACCACCGGATGTATGCTCTTGGGCTTACCTCCAGAACCTCTCAAGCTGCATAGTCAGTGTAGCTAGCGTAGCCAACGCATTCATGCTCCTAGGGTTACCTCAAGAACCTCTGTAGCCCCATAGCCAGTGTAGCTATCGTGACCACCGGATGTATGCTCCTGGGCTTACCTCCAGGACCTCTCTGGATTTACAGCCAGTGTAGCTAGCGTAGCCAACGCATCATGCTCCTAGGGTTACCTCTGTGGCCGCGTAGCCAGTGTAGCTATCAGGGCCACAGTATGTATGGTCCCGGGCTTACATCCAGAACATCTGTAGCCGCAAAGCCAGTGAAGGTAGCGTAGCCACCGCATGCATGTTCCTAGGGGGGTACCTCTGTAGCCGCGTAGCCAGTGTAGCTATAGTGACCACCGAATGTATGCTCCTTGGCTTACCTCGAGAACCTCTCTAGCTGCATAGCCAGTGTAGCTAGTGTAGCCAACGCATGCATGCTCCTAGGTTTTCCTCAAGAACCTCTGTAGCCGCGTAGCCAGTGTAGCTATCTTGACCACCGAATGTATGCTCCTTGGCTTACCTCGAGAACCTATCTAGCTGCATAGCCAGTGTAGCTAGTGTAGCCAACGCATGCATGCTCCTTGGTTTACCTCAAGAACCTCTGTAGCCGCGTACCCAGTGCAGCTACCGGGGCCACAGTATGTATGGTCTTGGGCTTTCCTCGAGAACCTCTCTAGCTGCATAGCGAGTGTAGCTAGTGTTGCCAACGCATGCACGCTCCTAGGCTTACCTCAAGAACCTCTGTAGCCGCGTAGCCAGTGTAGCTATCTTGACCACCGAATGTATGCTCTTGGCTTACCTCGAGAACCTCTCTAGCTGCATAGCCAGTGTACCTAGTGTAAGCGAACGCATGCATGCTCCTTGGTTTACCTCAAGAACCTCTGTAGCCGCGTACCCAGTGCAGCTATCGGGGCCACAGTATGTATGGTCCTGGGCTTACCTCGAGAACCTCTCTAGCTGCATAGCGAGTGTAGCTAGTGTAGCCAACGCATGCATGCTCCTAGGTTTACCTCAAGAACCTCTATAGCCGCGTACCCAGTGCAGCTATCGGGGCCAGAGTATGTATGGTCCTGGGCTTACCTCGAGAAGCTCTCTAGCTGCATATTCAGTGTAGCTAGCGTAGCCAACGCATGCATGCTCCTAGGTTTACCTCAAGAACCTCTGTAGCCACGTACCCAGTGCAGCTATCGGGGCCACAGTATGTATGGTCCTGGGCTTACCTCGAGAACCTCTCTAGCTGCATAGCCAGTGTAGCTAGTGTAGCCAACGCATGCATGCTCCTAGGTTTACCTCAAGAAACTCTGTAGCCACGTACCCAGTGCAGCTATCGGGGCCACAGTATGTATGGTCCTGGGCTTACCTCGAGAACCTCTCTAGCTGCATAGCCAGTGTAGCTAGTGTAGCCAACGCATGCATGCTCCTAGGTTTACCTCAAGAACCTCTGTAGCCACGTACCCAGTGCAGCTATCGGGGCCACAGTATGTATGGTCCTGGGCTTACCTCGAGAACCTCTCTAGCTGCATAGCCAGTGTAGCTAGTGTAGCCAACGCATGCATGCTCCTAGGTTTACCTCAAGAACCTCTGTAGCCACGTACCCAGTGCAGCTATCGGGGCCACAGTATGTATGGTCCTGGGCTTACCTCAAGATCCTCTCTAGCTGCATAGCCAGTGTAGTTAGCGTAGCTAGCGAATGCATATTCTTACATATCTCCAGACCCTGTGTAGACACGTAGCCTATATAGCTAGCGTAGCCACCGCATGAATGGTCCTAGGGGTATCTCAAGAACCTCTGTAGCCGCGTAGCCGTGTAGCTATCTTGACCACCGGATGTATGCTCCTTGGCTTACCTCGAGAACCTCTCTAGCTGCATAGCCAGTGTAGCTAGTGTAGCCAACGCATGCATGCTCCTTGGTTTACCTCAAGAACCTCTGTAGCCGCGTACCCAGTGCAGCTATCGGGGCCACAGTATGTATGGTCCTGGGCTTACCTCGAGAACCTCTCTAGCTGCATAGCCAGTGTAGCCAGCGTAGCCAACGCATGCATGCTCCTAGGTTTACTTCAAGAACATCTGTAGCCGCGTAGCCAGTGCAGCTATCGGGGTCACAGTATGTTTCGTCCTAGGCTTACATCTAGAACATCTGTAGCCGCAAAGCCAGTGTAGGTAGCGTAGCCACCGCATGCATGGTCCTAGGGGTACCTCAAGAACCTCTGTAGCCACGTACCCAGTGCAGCTATCGGGGCCACAGTATGTATGGTCCTGGGCTTACCTCGAGAACATCTCTAGCCGCATAGCCAGTGTAGCTAGTGTAGCCAACGCATGCACGCTCCTAGGTTTACCTCAAGAACCTCTGTAGCCGCGTAGCCAGTGTAGCTCTCTTGACCACCGAATGTATGCTCCTTGGCTTACCTCGAGAACCTCTCTAGCTGCATAGCCAGTGTAGCTAGTGTAAGCGAACGCATGCATGCTCCTTGGTTTACCTCAAGAACCTCTGTAGCCGCGTACCCAGTGCAGCTATCGGGGCCACAGTATGTATGGTCCTGGGCTTACCTCGAGAACCTCTCTAGCTGCATAGCCAGTGTAGCTAGTGTAGCCAACGCATGCATGCTCCTAGGTTTACCTCAAGAACCTCTGTAGCCACGTACCCAGTGCAGCTATCGGGGCCACAGTATGTATGGTCCTGGGCTTACCTCGAGAACCTCTCTAGCTGCATAGCCAGTGTAGCTAGCGTAGCCAACGCATGCATGCTCCTAGGTTTACCTCAAGAGCCTCTGTAGCCGCGTACCCAGTGCAGCTATCGGGGTCACAGTATGTATGGTCCTGGGCTTACCTCGAGAACCTCTCTAGCTGCATAGCGAGTGTAGCTAGTGTAGCCAACGCATGCATGCTCCTAGGTTTACCTCAAGAACCTCTATAGCCGCGTACCCAGTGCAGCTATCGGGGCCAGAGTATGTATGGTCCTGGGCTTACCTCGAGAACCTCTCTAGCTGCATATTCAGTGTAGCTAGCGTAGCCAACGCATGCATGCCCCTAGGTTTACCTCAAGAACCTCTGTAGCCACGTACCCAGTGCAGCTATCGGGGCCACAGTATGTATGGTCCTGGGCTTACCTCGAGAACCTCTCTAGCTGCATAGCCAGTGTAGCTAGTGTAGCCAACGCATGCATGCTCCTAGGTTTACCTCAAGAACCTCTGTAGCCACGTACCCAGTGCAGCTATCGGGGCCACAGTATGTATGGTCCTGGGCTTACATCCAGAACATCTGTAGCCGCAAAACCAGTATAGGTAGCGTAGCCATCGCATGCATGGTCCTAGGGGTACATCAAGAACGTCTGTAGATGCGTAGCCAGTGTAGCTATTGTGACCACCGCATGTATGCTCCTGGGCTTACCTCAAGAACCTCTCTAGCTGCATAGCCAGTGTAGTTAGCGTAGCTAGCGCATGCATATTCTTACATATCTCCAGACCCTGTGTAGACACGTAGCCTGTGTAGCTAGCGTAGCCACCGCATGAATGGTCGTAGGGGTACCTCAAGAACCTCTGTAGCCGCGTAGCCAGTGTAGCTATCTTGACCACCGAATGTATGCTCCTTGGCTTACCTCGAGAACCTCTCTAGCTGCATAGCCAGTGTAGCTAGTGTAGCCAACGCATGCATGCTCCTTGGTTTACCTCAAGAACCTCTGTAGCCGCGTACCCAGTGCAGCTGTCGGGGCCACAGTATGTATGGTCTTGGGCTTACCTCGAGAACCTCTCTAGCTGCATAGCGAGTGTAGCTAGTGTAGCCAACGCATGCATTTTCCTGGGTTTACCTCAAGAACCTCTGTAGCTGCGTAGCCAGTTAAGCTATCTTGACCACCAAATGTATGCTCCTTGGCTTACCTCGAGAACCTCTCTAGCTGCATATTCAGTGTAGCTAGCGTAGCCAACGCATGCATGCTCCTAGGTTTACCTCAAGAACCTCTGTAGCCACGTACCCAGTGCAGCTATCGGGGCCACAGTATGTATGGTCCTGGGCTTACCTCGAGAACCTCTCTAGCTGCATAGCCAGTCTAGCTAGTGTAGCCAACGCATGCATGCTCCTAGGTTTACCTCAAGAGCCTCTGTAGCCGCGTACCCAGTGCAGCTATCGGGTTCACAGTATGTTTCGTCCTGGGCTTACCTCAAGAACCTCTGTAGCCGTGTAACCAGTGTAGCTATCGGGGCCACAGTATGTATGGTCCTGGGCTTACATCCAGAACCTCTGTAGCTGCAAAGCCAGTGTAGAGAGCGTAGCCGCCGCATGCATGGTCTTAGGGGTACTGGGCTTACCTCCAGAACCTCTCTAGCTGCATAGCCAGTGTAGCTAGCGTAGCAAACGCATGCATGCTCCTAGGTTTACCTCAAGAACCTATGTAGCAGCGAAGCCAGTGCAGCTATCGGGACCACAGAATGTATGGTCCTGGGCTTACATCCAGAAACTCTGTAGCCGCATACCCAGTGCAGCTATCGGGGCCACAGAATGTATCGTCCTGGGCTTATATCCAGAACCTCTGTAGCCGTAAAGCCAGTGTAGAAAGTGTAGCCACCGCATGCATGGTCTAAGGGGTACTGGGCTTTCCTCCAGAACCTCTCTAGCTGCATAGCCAGTGTAGCTAGCTTAGCCATCGCATGCATGCTCCTAGGTTTACCTCAAAAACCTCTGTAGCCACGTACCCAGTGCAGCTATCGGGGCCACAGTATGTATGGTCCTGGGCTTACATCCAGAACATTTGTAGCCGCAAAGCCAATGTAGCTAGCGTATCCAACGCATGCAGGGTCCTTAAAACAGTGTCAAGATATAGTGAGAGAAAATATTCTAGCATAGTAAGAGCATTCAATATACAGTTAGCAAATGTAACACAGGCCTTGAGTTTTTTGATTTTCTCCCTATATTATGACATGTATAATGGTCCTAGGGGTACCTCAAGAAATCTTAAGCCACGTAGCCAGTGGAGCTATCGTTACCACCGGATGTATGCTCCTGGGCTTACCTCAAGAACCTCTCTAGCTGCATAGCCAGTGAAGTTAGCGTAGCTAGCGCATGCATATTCTTACAGTTACCTCCAGACCCTGTGTAGACACGTAGCCTGTGCAGCTAGCGTAGCCACCTAGGGGTACCTCAAGAACCTCTGTAGCCGTGTAGCCAGTGTAGCTATCGTGACCACCGGATGTATGCTCTTGGGCTTACCTCCAGAACCTCTCAAGCTGCATAGTCAGTGTAGCTAGCGTAGCCAACGCATGCATGCTCCAAGGGTTACCTCAAGAACCTCTGTAGCCCCATAGCCAGTGTAACTATCGTGACCACCGGATGTATGCTCCTGGGCTTACCTCCAGGACCTCTCTGGATGCACAGCCAGTGTAGCTAGCGTAGCCAACGCATCATGCTCCTAGGGTTACCTCTGTGGCCGCGTAGCCAGTGTAGCTATCAGGGCCACAGTATGTATGGTCCCGGGCTTACATCCAGAACATCTGTAGCCGCAAAGCCAGTGAAGGTAGCGTAGCCACCGCATGCATGTTCCTAGGGGGGTACCTCTGTAGCCGCGTAGCCAGTGTAGCTATCGTGACCACCGAATGTATGCTCCTTGGCTTACCTCGAGAACCTCTCTAGCTGCATAGCCAGTGTAGCTAGTGTAGCCAACGCATGCATGCTCCTTGGTTTACCTCAAGAACCTCTGTAGCCGCGTACCCAGTGCAGCTATCGGGGCCCCAGTATGTATGGTCTTGGGCTTACCTCGAGAACCTCTCTAGCTGCATAGCGAGTGTAGCTAGTGTAGCCAACGCATGCATGCTCCTAGGTTTACCTCAAGAACCTCTGTAGCCGCGTAGCCAGTGTAGCTATCTTGACCACCGAATGTATGCTCCTTGGCTTACCTCGAGAACCTCTCTAGCTGCATAGCCAGTGTAGCTAGTGTAGCCAACGCATGCAAGCTCCTTGGTTTACCTCAAGAACCTCTGTAGCCGCGAACCCAGTGCAGCTATCGGGGCCACAGTATGTATGGTCTTGGGCTTTCCTCGAGAACCTCTCTAGCTGCATAGCGAGTGTAGCTAGTGTAGCCAACGCATGCATGCTCCTTGGTTTACCTCAAGAACCTCTGTAGCCGCGTACCCAGTGCAGCTACCGGGGCCACAGTATGTATGGTCTTGGGCTTTCCTCGAGAACCTCTCTAGCTGCATAGCGAGTGTAGCTAGTGTAGCCAACGCATGAACGCTCCTAGGTTTACCTCAAGAACCTCTGTAGCCGCGTAGCCAGTGTAGCTATCTTGACCACCGAATGTATGCTCCTTGGCTTACCTCGAGAACCTCTCTAGCTGCATAGCCAGTGTAGCTAGTGTAAGCGAACGCATGCAGGCTCCTTGGTTTACCTCAAGAACCTCTGTAGCCGCGTACCCAGTGCAGCTATCGGGGCCACAGTATGTATGGTCCTGGGCTTACCTCGAGAACCTCTCTAGCTGCATAGCGAGTGTAGCTAGTGTAGCCAACGCATGCATGCTCCTAGGTTTACCTCAAGAACCTCTATAGCCGCGTACCCAGTGCAGCTATCGGGGCCAGAGTATGTATGGTCCTGGGCTTACCTCGAGAAGCTCTCTAGCTGCATATTCAGTGTAGCTAGCGTAGCCAACGCATGCATGCTCCTAGGTTTACCTCAAGAACCTCTGTAGCCACGTACCCAGGGCAGCTATCGGGGCCACAGTATGTATGGTCCTGGGCTTACCTCGAGAACCTCTCTAGCTGCATAGCTAGTGTAGCCAACGCATGCATGCTCCTAGGTTTACCTCAAGAACCTCTGTAGCCACGTACCCAGTGCAGCTATCGGGGCCACAGTATGTATGGTCCTGGGCTTACACGAGAACCTCTCTAGCTGCATAGCCAGTGTAGCTAGTGTAGCCAACGCATGCATGCTCCTAGGTTTACCTCAAGAACCTCTGTAGCCACGTACCCAGTGCAGCTATCGGGGCCACAGTATGTATGGTCCTGGGCTTACCTCAAGAACCTCTCTAGCTGCATAGCCAGTGTAGTTAGCGTAGCTAGCGAATGCATATTCTTACATATCTCCAGACCCTGTGTAGACACGTAGCCTATATAGCTAGCGTAGCCACCGCATGAATGGTCCTAGGGGTATCTCAAGAACCTCTGTAGCCGCGTAGCCGTGTAGCTATCTTGACCACCGGATGTATGCTCCTTGGCTTACCTCGAGAACCTCTCTAGCTGCATAGCCAGTGTAGCTAGTGTAGCCAACGCATGCATGCTCCTTGGTTTACCTCAAGAACCTCTGTAGCCGCGTACCCAGTGCAGCTATCGGGGCCACAGTATGTATGGTCCTTGGCTTACCTCGAGAACCTCTCTAGCTGCATAGCCAGTGTAGCCAGCGTAGCCAACGCATGCATGCTCCTAGGTTTACTTCAAGAACATCTGTAGCCGCGTAGCCAGTGCAGCTATCGGGGTCACAGTATGTTTCGTCCTAGGCTTACATCTAGAACATCTGTAGCCGCAAAGCCAGTGTAGGTAGCGTAGCCACCGCATGCATGGTCCTAGGGGTACCTCAAGAACCTCTGTTGCCGCGTAGCCAGTGCAGCTATCGGGGCCACAGAATGTATCGTCTTGGGCTTACATCCAGAACCTCTGTAGCGGCAAAGCCAGTGTAGATAGCGTAGCCACCGCATGCATCGTCTAAGGGGTACTGGGCTTACCTCCTGAACCTCTCTAGCTGCATATCCAATGTAGCTAGTGTAGCCAACGCATGCATGCTCCTAGGTTTACCTCAAGAACCTCTGTAGCCACGTACCCAGTGCAGCTATCGGGGCCACAGTATGTATGGTCCTGGGCTTACCTCGAGAACATCTCTAGCCGCATAGCCAGTGTAGCTAGTGTAGACAACGCAAGCATGCTCCTAGGTTTACCTCAAGAACCTCTGTAGCCGCGTACCCAGTGCAGCTATCGGGGCCACAGTATGTATGGTCTTGGGCTTACCTCGAGAACCTCTCTAGCTGCCTAGCGAGTGTAGCTAGTGTAGCAAACGCATGCATGCTCCTAGATTTACCTCAAGAACCTCTGTAGCCGCGGAGCCAGTGTAGCTATCTTGACCACCGAATGTATGCTCCTTGGCTTACCTCGAAAACCTCTCTAGCTGCATATTCACTGTAGCTAGCGTAGCCAACGCATGCATGCTCCTAGGTTTACCTCAAGAACCTCTGTAGCCACGTACCCAGTGCAGCTATCGGGGCCACAGTATGTATGGTCCTGGGCTTACCTCGAGAACCTCTCTAGCTGCATAGCCAGTGTAGCTAGTGTAGCCAACGCATGCATGCTCCTAGGTTTACCTCAAGAACCTCTGTAGCCACGTACCCAGTGCAGCTATCGGGGCCACAGTATGTATGGTCCTGGGCTTACCACGAGAACCTCTCTAGCTGCATAGCCAGTGTAGCTAGCGTAGCCAACGCATGCATGCTCCTAGGTTTACCTCAAGAGCCTCTGTAGCCGCGTACCCAGTGCAGCTATCGGGGTCACAGTATGTATGGTCCTGGGCTTACCTCGAGAACCTCTCTAGCTGCATATTCAGTGTAGCTAGCGTAGCCAACGCATGCATGCCCCTAGGTTTACCTCAAGAACCTCTGTAGCCACGTACCCAGTGCAGCTATCGGGGCCACAGTATGTATGGTCCTGGGCTTACCTCGAGAACCTCTCTAGCTGCATAGCCAATGTAGCTAGTGTAGCCAACGCATGCATGCTCCTAGGTTTACCTCAAGAACCTCTGTAGCCACGTACCCAGTGCAGCTATCGGGGCCACAGTATGTATGGTCCTGGGCTTACATCCAGAACATCTGTAGCCGCAAAACCAGTATAGGTAGCGTAGCCATCGCATGCATGGTCCTAGGGGTACATCAAGAACGTCTGTAGACGCGTAGCCAGTGTAGCTATTGTGACCACCGCATGTATGCTCCTTGGCTTACCTCGAGAACCTCTCTAGCTGCATAGCCAGTCTAGCTAGCGTAGCCACCGCATGCATGTTCCTAGGGGGGTACCTCTGTAGCCGCGTAGCCAGTGTAGCTATCGTGACCACCGAATGTATGCTCCTTGGCTTACCTCGAGAACCTCTCTAGCTGCATAGCCAGTGTAGTTAGCGTAGCTAGCGCATGCATATTCTTACATATCTCCAGACCCTGTGTAGACACGTAGCCTGTGTAGCTAGCGTAGCCACCGCATGAATGGTCGTAGGGGTACCTCAAGAACCTCTGTAGCTGCTTAGCCAGTGTAGCTATCTTGACCACCGAATGTATGCTCCTTGGCTTACCTCGAGAACCTCTCTAGCTGCATAGCCAGTCTAGCTAGTGTAGCCAACGCATGCATGCTCCTAGGTTTACCTCAAGAGCCTCTGTAGCCGCGTACCCAGTGCAGCTATCGGGTTCACAGTATGTTTCGTCCTGGGCTTACCTCAAGAACCTCTGTAGCCGTGTAACCAGTGTAGCTATCGGGGCCACAGTATGTATGGTCCTGGGCTTACATCCAGAACCTCTGTAGCTGCAAAGCCAGTGTAGAGAGCGTAGCCGCCGCATGCATGGTCTTAGGGGTACTGGGCTTACCTCCAGAACCTCTCTAGCTGCATAGCCAGTGTAGCTAGCGTAGCAAACGCATGCATGCTCCTAGGTTTACCTCAAGAACCTATGTAGCAGCGAAGCCAGTGCAGCTATCGGGACCACAGAATGTATGGTCCTGGGCTTACATCCAGAAACTCTGTAGCCGCATACCCAGTGCAGCTATCGGGGCCACAGAATGTATCGTCCTGGGCTTATATCCAGAACCTCTGTAGCCGTAAAGCCAGTGTAGATAGTGTAGCCACCGCATGCATGGTCTAAGGGGTACTGGGCTTTCCTCCAGAACCTCTCTAGCTGCATAGCCAGTGTAGCTAGCTTAGCCATCGCATGCATGCTCCTAGGTTTACCTCAAAAACCTCTGTAGCCACGTACCCAGTGCAGCTATCGGGGCCACAGTATGTATGGTCCTGGGCTTACATCCAGAACATTTGTAGCCGCAAAGCCAATGTAGCTAGCGTATCCAACGCATGCAGGGTCCTTAAAACAGTGTCAAGATATAGTGAGAGAAAATATTCTAGCATAGTAAGAGCATTCAATATACAGTTAGCAAATGTAACACAGGCCTTGAGTTTTTTGATTTTCTCCCTATATCATGACATGTATAATGGTCCTAGGGGTACCTCAAGAAATCTTAAGCCACGTAGCCAGTGGAGCTATCGTTACCACCGGATGTATGCTCCTGGGCTTACCTCAAGAACCTCTCTAGCTGCATAGCCAGTGTAGTTAGCGTAGCTAGCGCATGCATATTCTTACAGTTACCTCCAGACCCTGTGTAGACACGTAGCCTGTGCAGCTAGCGTAGCCACCTAGGGGTACCTCAAGAACCTCTGTAGCCGTGTAGCCAGTGTAGCTATCGTGACCACCGGATGTATGCTCTTGGGCTTACCTCCAGAACCTCTCAAGCTGCATAGTCAGTGTAGCTAGCGTAGCCAACGCATGCATGCTCCTAGGGTTACCTCAAGAACCTCTGTAGCCCCAGAGCCAGTGTAACTATCGTGACCACCGGATGTATGCTCCTGGGCTTACCTCCAGGACCTCTCTGGATGCACAGCCAGTGTAGCTAGCGTAGCCAACGCATCATGCTCCTAGGGTTACCTCTGTGGCCGCGTAGCCAGTGTAGCTATCAGGGCCACAGTATGTATGGTCCCGGGCTTACATCCAGAACATCTGTAGCCGCAAAGCCAGTGAAGGTAGCGTAGCCACCGCATGCATGTTCCTAGGGGGGTACCTCTGTAGCCGCGTAGCCAGTGTAGCTATCGTGACCACCGAATGTATGCTCCTTGGCTTACCTCGAGAACCTCTCTAGCTGCATAGCCAGTGTAGCTAGTGTAGCCAACGCATGCATGCTCCTTGGTTTACCTCAAGAACCTCTGTAGCCGCGTACCCAGTGCAGCTATCGGGGCCCCAGTATGTATGGTCTTGGGCTTACCTCGAGAACCTCTCTAGCTGCATAGCGAGTGTAGCTAGTGTAGCCAACGCATGCATGCTCCTAGGTTTACCTCAAGAACCTCTGTAGCCGCGTAGCCAGTGTAGCTATCTTGACCACCGAATGTATGCTCCTTGGCTTACCTCGAGAACCTCTCTAGCTGCATAGCCAGTGTAGCTAGTGTAGCCAACGCATGCAAGCTCCTTGGTTTACCTCAAGAACCTCTGTAGCCGCGTACCCAGTGCAGCTATCGGGGCCAAAGTATGTATGGTCTTGGGCTTTCCTCGAGAACCTCTCTAGCTGCATAGCGAGTGTAGCTAGTGTAGCCAACGCATGCATGCTACTAGGTTTACCTCAAGAACCTCTGTAGCCGCGTAGCCAGTGTAGCTATCTTGACCACCGAATGTATGCTCCTTGGCTTACCTCGAGAACCTCTCTAGCTGCATAGCCAGTGTAGCTAGTGTAAGCGAACGCATGCATGCTCCTTGGTTTACCTCAAGAACCTCTGTAGCCGCATACCCAGTGCAGCTATCGGGGCCACAGTATGCATGGTCCTTGGCTTACCTCGAGAACCTCTCTAGCTGCATAGCGAGTGTAGCTAGTGTAGCCAACGCATGCATGCTCCTAGGTTTACCTCAAGAACCTCTATAGCCGCGTACCCAGTGCAGCTATCGGGGCCAGAGTATGTATGGTCCTGGGCTTACCTCGAGAACCTCTCTAGCTGCATAGCGAGTGTAGCTAGTGTAGCCAACGCATGCATGGTCCTAGGGGTACCTCAAGAACCTCTGTTGCTGTGTAGCCAGTGCAGCTATCGGGGCCACAGAATGTATCGTCCTGGGCTTATATCCAGAACCTCTGTAGCCGTAAAGCCAGTGTAGATAGCGTAGCCACCGCATGCATGGTCTAAGGGGTACTGGGCTTACCTCCAGAACCTCTCTAGCTGCCTACCCAGTGTAGCTAGCGTAGCCAACGCATGCATGCTCCTATGTTTACCTCAAGAACCTCTGTAGCCACGTACCCAGTGCAGCTATCGGGGCCATAGTATGTATGGTCCTGGGCTTACATCCAGAACATTTGTAGACGCAAAGCCAATGTAGCTAGCGCATGCAGGGTCCTTAAAACAGTGTCAAGATATAGTGAGAGAAAATATTCTAGCATAGTAAGAGCATTCAATATACAGTTAGCAAATGTAACACAGGCCTTGAGTTTTTGATTTTCTCCCTATATCATGACATGTATAATGGTTCTAGGGGTACCTCAAGAAATCTTTAGCCACGTAGCCAGTGGAGCTATCGTGACCACCTGATGTATGCTCCTGGGCTTACCTCAAGAACCTCTCTAGCTGCATAACCAGTGTAGTTAGCGTAGCTAGCGCATGCATATTCTTACAGTTACCTCCAGACCCTGTGTAGACACGTAGCCTGTGCAGCTAGCATAGCCACCTAGGGGTACCTCAAGAACCTCTGTAGCCGCGTAGCCAGTGTAGCTATCGTGACCATCGGATGTATGCTCTTGGGCTTACCTCCAGAACCTCTCAAGCTGCATTGTCAGTGTAGCTAGCGTAGCCAACGCATGCATGCTCCTAGGTTTACCTCAAGAACCTCTGTAGCCACGTACCCAGTGCAGCTATCGGGGCCACAGTATGTATGGTCCTGGGCTTACCTCGAGAACATCTCTAGCCGCATAGCCAGTGTAGCTAGTGTAGCCAACGCTTGCATGCTCCTAGGTTTACCTCAAGAACCTCTGTAGCCGTGTACCCAGTGCAGCTATCGGGGTCACAGTACGTTTCGTCCTAGGCTTACATCCAGAACCTCTCTGGATGCACAGCCAGTGTAGCTAGCGTAGCCAACGCATGCATGCTCCTAGGGTTACCTCTGTAGCCGTGTAGCCAGTGTAGCTATCAGGGCCACAGTATGTATGGTCCTGGGCTTACATCCAGAACATCTGTAGCCGCAAAACAAGTATAGGTAGCGTAGCCACCGCATGAATGGTTCTAGGGGTATCTCAAGAACCTCTGTAGCCGCGTAGCCAGTGTAGCTATCTTGACCACTGGATGCATGCTCCTTGGTCTACCTCAAGAACCTCTGTAGCCGCGTACCCAGTGCAGCTATCGGGGCCACAGTATGTATGGTCCCGGGCTTACATCCAGAACATCTGTAGCCGCAAAACCAGTATAGGTAGCGTAGTCATCGCATGCATGGTCCTAGGGGTACATCAAGAACCTCTATAGCCGCTTAGCCTGTGTAGCTATTGTGACCACCGCATGTATGCTCCTGGGCTTACCTCAAGAACCTCTCTAGCTGCATTGCTAGTGTAGTTAGCGTAGCTAGCGAATGCATATTCTTACATATCTCCAGATCCTGTGTAGACACGTAGCCTGTGTAGCTAGCGTAGCCAACGCATGAATGGTCCTAGGGGTATCTCAAGAACCTCTGTAGCCGCGTAGCCGTGTAGCTATCTTGACCACCGGATGTATGCTCCTTGGCTTACCTCGAGAACATCTCTAGCTGCATAGCCAGTGTAGCTAGTGTAGCCAACGCATGCATGCTCCTTGGTTTACCTCAAGAACCTCTGGAGCTGCGTACCCAGTGCAGCTATCGGGGCCACAGTATGTATGGTCCTGGGCTTACCTCGAGAACCTCTCTAGCTGCATAGCCAGTGTAGCTAGTGTAGCTAGCGCATGCATATTCTTACAGTTACCTCCAGACCTTGTGTAGACACGTAGCCTGTGCAGCTAGCATAGCCACCTAGGGGTACCTCAAGAACCTCTGTAGCCGCGTAGCCAGTGTAGCTATCGTGACCATCGGATGTATGCTCTTGGGCTTACCTCCAGAACCTCTCAAGCTGCATTGTCAGTGTAGCTACCGTAGCCAACGCATGCATGCTCCTAGGTTTACCTCAAGAACCTCTGTAGCCACGTACCCAGTGCAGCTATCGGGGCCACAGTATGTATGGTCCTGGGCTTACCTCGAGAACATCTCTAGCCGCATAGCCAGTGTAGCTAGTGTAGCCAACGCATGCATGCTCCTAGGTTTACCTCAAGAACCTCTGTAGCCGTGTACCCAGTGCAGCTATCGGGGTCACAGTACGTTTCGTCCTAGGCTTACATCCAGAACATCTGTAGCCGCAAAACAAGTATAGGTAGCGTAGCCACCGCATGAATGGTTCTAGGGGTATCTCAAGAACCTCTGTAGCCGCGTAGCCAGTGTAGCTATCTTGACCACCGGATGCATGCTCCTTGGTCTACCTCAAGAACCTCTGTAGCCGCGTACCCAGTGCAGCTATCGGGGCCACAGTATGTATGGTCCCGGGCTTACATCCAGAACATCTGTAGCCGCAAAACCAGTATAGGTAGCGTAGTCATCGCATGCATGGTCCTAGGGGTACATCAAGAACCTCTATAGCCGCTTAGCCTGTGTAGCTATTGTGACCACCGCATGTATGCTCCTGGGCTTACCTCAAGAACCTCTCTAGCTGCATTGCTAGTGTAGTTAGCGTAGCTAGCGAATGCATATTCTTACATATCTCCAGATCCTGTGTAGACACGTAGCCTGTGTAGCTAGCGTAGCCAACGCATGAATGGTCCTAGGGGTATCTCAAGAACCTCTGTAGCTGCGTACCCAGTGCAGCTATCGGGGCCCCAGTATGTATGGTCTTGGGCTTACCTCGAGAACCTCTCTAGCTGCATAGCGAGTGTAGCTAGTGTAGCCAACGCATGCATGCTCCTTGGTTTACCTCAAGAACCTCTGGAGCTGCGTACCCAGTGCAGCTATCGGGGCCACAGTATGTATGGTCCTGGGCTTACCTCGAGAACCTCTCTAGCTGCATATCGAGTGTAGCTAGTGTAGCCAACGCATGCATGCTCCTAGGTTTACCTCAAGAACCTCTGTAGCTGCGTACCCAGTGCAGCTATCGGGGTCACGTATGTTTCGTCCTAGGCTTACATCCAGAACCTCTGTAGCCGCAAAGCCAGTGTAGGTAGCGTAGCCACTGCATGCATGTTCCTAGGGGTACCCCAAGACCCTCTGTAGCCGCGTAGCCAGTGTAGCTATCGTGACCACCGGATGTATGCTCCTGGGCTTACCTCCAGATCCTCTCTAGCTGCATAGTCAGTGTAGCTAGCGTAGCCAACACATGCATGCTGCTAGGGTTACCTCAAGAACCTCTGTAGCCGCGAAGCCAGTGAAGCTATTGGGACCACAGAATGTATGGTCCTGGACTTACCTCGAGAACATCTCTAGCCGCATAGCCAGTGTAGCTAGTGTAGCCAACGCATGCATGCTCCTAGGTTTACCTCAAGAACCTCTGTAGCCGTGTACCCAGTGCAGCTATCGGGGTCACAGTACGTTTCGTCCTAGGCTTACATCCAGAACCTCTGTAGCCGCAAAGCCAGTATAGGTAGCGTAGCCATCGCAGGGGTACATCAAGAACCTCTGTAGCCGCATAGCCTGTTTAGCTATTGTGACCACCGCATGTATGCTCCTGGGATTACCTCAAGAACCTCTCTAGCTGCATAGCCAGTGTAGTTAGCGTAGCTAGCGCATGCATATTCTAATATATCTCCAGACCCTGTGTAGACACGTAGCCTGCTATCGTGACCACCGGATGTATGCTCTTGGGCTTACCTCCAGAACCTCTCAAGCTGCATAGTCAGTGTAGCTAGCGTAGCCAACGCATGCATGCTCCTAGGGTTACCTCAAGAACCTCTGTAGCCCCATAGCCAGTGTAGCTATCGTGACCACCGGATGTATGCTCCTGGGCTTACCTCAAGGACCTCTCTGGATTTACAGCCAGTGTAGCTAGCGTAGCCAACGCATCATGCTCCTAGGGTTACCTCTGTGGCTGCGTAGCCAGTGTAGCTATCAGGGCCACAGTATGTATGGTCCCGGGCTTACATCCAGAACATCTGTAGCCGCAAAGCCAGTGAAGGTAGCGTAGCCACCGCATGCATGTTCCTAGGGGGGTACCTCTGTAGCCGCGTAGCCAGTGTAGCTATAGTGACCACCGAATGTATGCTCCTTGGCTTACCTCGAAAACCTCTCTAGCTGCATAGCCAGTGTAGCTAGTGTAGCCAACGCATGCATGCTCCTAGGTTTTCCTCAAGAACCTCTGTAGCCGCTTAGCCAGTGTAGCTATCTTGACCACCGAATGTATGCTCCTTGGCTTACCTCGAGAACCTATCTAGCTGCATAGCCAGTGTAGCTAGTGTAGCCAACGCATGCATGCTCCTTGGTTTACCTCAAGAACCTCTGTAGCCGCGTACCCAGTGCAGCTACCGGGGCCACAGTATGTATGGTCTTGGGCTTTCCTCGAGAACCTCTCTAGCTGCATAGCGAGTGTAGCTAGTGTAGCCAACGCATGCACGCTCCTAGGTTTACCTCAAGAACCTCTGTAGCCGCGTAGCCAGTGTAGCTATCTTGACCACCGAATGTATGCTCCTTGGCTTACCTCGAGAACCTCTCTGCTGCATAGCCAGTGTAGCTAGTGTAAGCGAACGCATGCATGCTCATTGGTTTACCTCAAGAACCTCTGTAGCCGCGTACCCAGTGCAGCTATCGGGGCCACAGTATGTATGGTCCTGGGCTTACCTCGAGAACCTCTCTAGCTGCATAGCGAGTGTAGCTAGTGTAGCCAACGCATGCATGCTCCTAGGTTTACCTCAAGAACCTCTATAGCCGCGTACCCAGTGCAGCTATCGGGACCAGAGTATGTATGGTCCTGGGCTTACCTCGAGAAGCTCTCTAGCTGCATATTCAGTGTAGCTAGCGTAGCCAACGCATGCATGCTCCTAGGTTTACCTCAAGAACCTCTGTAGCCACGTACCCAGTGCAGCTATCGGGGCCACAGTATGTATGGTCCTGGGCTTACCTCGAGAACCTCTCTAGCTGCATAGCCAGTGTAGCTAGTGTAGCCAACGCATGCATGCTCCTAGGTTTACCTCAAGAACCTCTGTAGCCACGTACCCAGTGCAGCTATCGGGGCCACAGTATGTATGGTCCTGGGCTTACCTCGAGAACCTCTCTAGCTGCATAGCCAGTGTAGCTAGTGTAGCCAACGCATGCATGCTCCTAGGTTTACCTCAAGAACCTCTGTAGCCACGTACCCAGTGCAGCTATCGGGGCCACAGTATGTATGGTCCTGGGCTTACCTCGAGAACCTCTCTAGCTGCATAGCCAGTGTAGCTAGTGTAGCCAACGCATGCATGCTCCTAGGTTTAGCAAGAACCTCTGTAGCCACGTACCCAGTGCAGCTATCGGGGCCACAGTATGTATGGTCCTGGGCTTACCTCAAGAACCTCTCTAGCTGCATAGCCAGTGTAGTTAGCGTAGCTAGCGAATGCATATTCTTACATATCTCCAGACCCTGTGTAGACACGTAGCCTATATAGCTAGCGTAGCCACCGCATGAATGGTCCTAGGGGTATCTCAAGAACCTCTGTAGCCGCGTAGCCGTGTAGCTATCTTGACCACCGCATGTATGCTCCTTGGCTTACCTCGAGAACCTCTCTAGCTGCATAGCCAGTGTAGCTAGTGTAGCCAACGCATGCATGCTCCTTGGTTTACCTCAAGAACCTCTGTAGCCGCGTACCCAGTGCAGCTATCGGGGCCACAGTATGTATGGTCCTGGGCTTACCTCGAGAACCTCTCTAGCTGCATAGCCAGTGTAGCCAGCGTAGCCAACGCATGCATGCTCCTAGGTTTACTTCAAGAACATCTGTAGCCGCGTAGCCAGTGCAGCTATCGGGGTCACAGTATGTTTCGTCCTAGGCTTACATCTAGAACATCTGTAGCCGCAAAGCCAGTGTAGGTAGCGTAGCCACCGCATGCATGGTCCTAGGGGTACCTCAAGAACCTCTGTTGCCGCGTAGCCAGTGCAGCTATCGGGGCCACAGAATGTATCGTCTTGGGCTTACATCCAGAACCTCTGTAGCGGCAAAGCCAGTGTAGATAGCGTAGCCACCGCATGCATCGTCTAAGGGGTACTGGGCTTACCTCCTGAACCTCTCTAGCTGCATGTCCAATGTAGCTAGTGTAGCCAACGCATGCATGCTCCTAGGTTTACCTCAAGAACCTCTGTAGCCACGTACCCAGTGCAGCTATCGGGGCCACAGTTTGTATGGTCCTGGGCTTACCTCGAGAACATCTCTAGCCGCATAGCCAGTGTAGCTAGTGTAGCCAACGCAAGCATGCTCCTAGGTTTACCTCAAGAACCTCTGTAGCCGCGTACCCAGTAGCTGCAAAACCAGTATAGGTAGCGTAGCCATCGCATGCATGGTCCTAGGGGTACATCAAGAACCTCTGTAGCCGCTTAACCTGTGTAGCTATTGTGACCACCGCATGTATGCTAATGGTCCTAGGGGTATCTCAAGAACCTCTGTAGCCGCGTAGCCGTGTAGCTATCTTGACCACCGGATGTATGCTCCTTGGCTTACCTCGAGAACCTCTCTAGCTGCATAGCCAGTGTAGCTAGTGTAGCCAACGCATGCATGCTCCTTGGTTTACCTCAAGAACCTCTATAGCCGCGTACCCAGTGCAGCTATCGGGGCCACAGTATGTATGGTCCTTGGCTTACCTCGAGAACCTCTCTAGCTGCATAGCCAGTGTAGCCAGCGTAGCCAACGCATGCATGCTCCTAGGTTTACTTCAAGAACATCTGTAGCCGCGTAGCCAGTGCAGCTATCGGGGTCACAGTATGTTTCGTCCTAGGCTTACATCTAGAACATCTGTAGCCGCAAAGCCAGTGTAGGTAGCGTAGCCACCGCATGCATGGTCCTAGGGGTACCTCAAGAACCTCTGTTGCCGCGTAGCCAGTGCAGCTATCGGGGCCACAGAATGTATCGTCTTGGGCTTACATCCAGAACCTCTGTAGCGGCAAAGCCAGTGTAGATAGCGTAGCCACCGCATGCATCGTCTAAGGGGTACTGGGCTTACCTCCTGAACCTCTCTAGCTGCATATCCAATGTAGCTAGTGTAGCCAACGCATGCATGCTCCTAGGTTTACCTCAAGAACCTCTGTAGCCGCGTAGCCGTGTAGCTATCTTGACCACCGGATGTATGCTCCTGGGCTTACCTCGAGAACATCTCTAGCCGCATAGCCAGTGTAGCTAGTGTAGCCAACGCAAGCATGCTCCTAGGTTTACCTCAAGAACCTCTGTAGCCGCGTACCCAGTGCAGCTATCGGGGCCACAGTATGTATGGTCCTTGGCTTACCTCGAGAACCTCTCTAGCTGCATAGCCAGTGTAGCCAGCGTAGCCAACGCATGCATGCTCCTAGGTTTACTTCAAGAACATCTGTAGCCGCGTAGCCAGTGCAGCTATCGGGGTCACAGTATGTTTCGTCCTAGGCTTACATCTAGAACATCTGTAGCCGCAAAGCCAGTGTAGGTAGCGTAGCCACCGCATGCATGGTCCTAGGGGTACCTCAAGAACCTCTGTTGCCGCGTAGCCAGTGCAGCTATCGGGGCCACAGAATGTATCGTCTTGGGCTTACATCCAGAACCTCTGTAGCGGCAAAGCCAGTGTAGATAGCGTAGCCACCGCATGCATCGTCTAAGGGGTACTGGGCTTACCTCCTGAACCTCTCTAGCTGCATATCCAATGTAGCTAGTGTAGCCAACGCATGCATGCTCCTAGGTTTACCTCAAGAACCTCTGTAGCCACGTACCCAGTGCAGCTATCGGGGCCACAGTATGTATGGTCCTGGGCTTACCTCGAGAACATCTCTAGCCGCATAGCCAGTGTAGCTAGTGTAGCCAACGCAAGCATGCTCCTAGGTTTACCTCAAGAACCTCTGTAGCCGCGTACCCTGTGCAGCTATCGGGGCCACAGTATGTATGGTCTTGGGCTTACCTCGAGAACCTCTCTAGCTGCATAGCGAGTGTAGCTAGTGTAGCAAACGCATGCATGCTCCTAGATTTACCTCAAGAACCTCTGTAGCCGCGTAGCCAGTGTAGCTATCTTGACCACCGAATGTATGCTCCTTGGCTTACCTCGAAAACCTCTCTAGCTGCATATTCAGTGTAGCTAGCGTAGCCAACGCATGCATGCTCCTAGGTTTACCTCAAGAACCTCTGTAGCCACGTACCCAGTGCAGCTATCGGGGCCACAGTATGTATGGTCCTGGGCTTACCTCGAGAACCTCTCTAGCTGCATAGCCAGTGTAGCTAGTGTAGCCAACGCATGCATGCTCCTAGGTTTACCTCAAGAACCTCTGTAACCACGTACCCAGTGCAGCTATCGGGGCCACAGTATGTATGGTCCTGGGCTTACCTCGAGAACCTCTCTAGCTGCATAGCCAGTGTAGCTAGCGTAGCCAACGCATGCATGCTCCTAGGTTTACCTCAAGAGCCTCTGTAGCCGCGTACCCAGTGCAGCTATCGGGGTCACAGTATGTATGGTCCTGGGCTTACCTCGAGAACCTCTCTAGCTGCATAGCGAGTGTAGCTAGTGTAGCCAACGCATGCATGCTCCTAGGTTTACCTCAAGAACCTCTATAGCCGCGTACCCAGTGCAGCTATCGGGGCCAGAGTATGTATGGTCCTGGGCTTACCTCGAGAACCTCTCTAGCTGCATATTCAGTGTAGCTAGCGTAGCTAACGCATGCATGCCCCTAGGTTTACCTCAAGAACCTCTGTAGCCACGTACCCAGTGCAGCTATCGGGGCCACAGTATGTATGGTCCTGGGCTTACCTCGAGAACCTCTCTAGCTGCATAGCCAGTGTAGCTAGTGTAGCCAACGCATGCATGCTCCTAGGTTTACCTCAAGAACCTCTGTAGCCACGTACCCAGTGCAGCTATCGGGGCCACAGTATGTATGGTCCTGGGCTTACATCCAGAACATCTGTAGCCGCAAAACCAGTATAGGTAGCGTAGCCATCGCATGCATGGTCCTAGGGGTACATCAAGAACGTCTGTAGACGCGTAGCCAGTGTAGCTATTGTGACCACCGCATGTATGCTCCTGGGCTTACCTAAAGAACCTCTCTAGCTGCATAGCCAGTGTAGTTAGCGTAGCTAGCGCATGCATATTCTTACATATCTCCAGACCCTGTGTAGACACGTAGCCTGTGTAGCTAGCGTAGCCACCGCATGAATGGTCGTAGGGGTACCTCAAGAACCTCTGTAGCCGCGTAGCCAGTGTAGCTATCTTGACCACCGAATGTATGCTCCTTGGCTTACCTCGAGAACCTCTCTAGCTGCATAGCCAGTGTAGCTAGTGTAGCCAACGCATGCATGCTCCTTGGTTTACCTCAAGAACCTCTGTAGCCGCGTACCCAGTGCAGCTATCGGGGCCACAGTATGTATGGTCTTGGGCTTACCTCGAGAACCTCTCTAGCTGCATAGCGAGTGTAGCTAGTGTAGCCAACGCATGCATTTTCCTGGGTTTACCTCAAGAACCTCTGTAGCTGCGTAGCCAGTTAAGCTATCTTGACCACCAAATGTATGCTCCTTGGCTTACATCGAGAACCTCTCTAGCTGCATATTCAGTGTAGCTAGCGTAGCCAACGCATGCATGCTCCTAGGTTTACCTCAAGAACCTCTGTAGCCACGTACCCAGTGCAGCTATCGGGGCCACAGTATGTATGGTCCTGGGCTTACCTCGAGAACCTCTCTAGCTGCATAGCCAGTCTAGCTAGTGTAGCCAACGCATGCATGCTCCTAGGTTTACCTCAAGAGCCTCTGTAGCCGCGTACCCAGTGCAGCTATCGGGTTCACAGTATGTTTCGTCCTGGGCTTACCTCAAGAACCTCTGTAGCCGTGTAACCAGTGTAGCTATCGGGGCCACAGTATGTATGGTCCTGGGCTTACATCCAGAACCTCTGTAGCTGCAAAGCCAGTGTAGAGAGCGTAGCCGCCGCATGCATGGTCTTAGGGGTACTGGGCTTACCTCCAGAACCTCTCTAGCTGCATAGCCAGTGTAGCTAGCGTAGCAAACGCATGCATGCTCCTAGGTTTACCTCAAGAACCTATGTAGCAGCGAAGCCAGTGCAGCTATCGGGACCACAGAATGTATGGTCCTGGGCTTACATCCAGAAACTCTGTAGCCGCATACCCAGTGCAGCTATCGGGGCCACAGAATGTATCGTCCTGGGCTTATATCCAGAACCTCTGTAGCCGTAAAGCCAGTGTAGATAGTGTAGCCACAGCATGCATGGTCTAAGGGGTACTGGGCTTTCCTCCAGAACCTCTCTAGCTGCATAGCCAGTGTAGCTAGCTTAGCCATCGCATGCATGCTCCTAGGTTTACCTCAAAAACCTCTGTAGCCACGTACCCAGTGCAGCTATCGGGGCCACAGTATGTATGGTCCTGGGCTTACATCCAGAACATTTGTAGCCGCAAAGCCAATGTAGCTAGCGTATCCAACGCATGCAGGGTCCTTAAAACAGTGTCAAGATATAGTGAGAGAAAATATTCTAGCATAGTAAGAGCATTCAATATACAGTTAGCAAATGTAACACAGGCCTTGAGTTTTTTGATTTTCTCCCTATATCATGACATGTATAATGGTCCTAGGGGTACCTCAAGAAATCTTAAGCCACGTAGCCAGTGGAGCTATCGTTACCACCGGATGTATGCTCCTGGGCTTACCTCAAGAACCTCTCTAGCTGCATAGCCAGTGTAGTTAGCGTAGCTAGCGCATGCATATTCTTACAGTTACCTCCAGACCCTGTGTAGACACGTAGCCTGTGCAGCTAGCGTAGCCACCTAGGGGTACCTCAAGAACCTCTGTAGCCGTGTAGCCAGTGTAGCTATCGTGACCACCGGATGTATGCTCTTGGGCTTACCTCCAGAACCTCTCAAGCTGCATAGTCAGTGTAGCTAGCGTAGCCAACGCATGCATGCTCCTAGGGTTACCTCAAGAACCTCTGTAGCCCCATAGCCAGTGTAACTATCGTGACCACCGGATGTATGCTCCTGGGCTTACCTCCAGGACCTCTCTGGATGCACAGCCAGTGTAGCTAGCGTAGCCAACGCATCATGCTCCTAGGGTTACCTCTGTGGCCGCGTAGCCAGTGTAGCTATCAGGGCCACAGTATGTATGGTCCTGGGCTTACATCCAGAACATCTGTAGCCGCAAAGCCAGTGAAGGTAGCGTAGCCACCGCATGCATGTTCCTAGGGGGGTACCTCTGTAGCCGCGTAGCCAGTGTAGCTATCGTGACCACCGAATGTATGCTCCTTGGCTTACCTCGAGAACCTCTCTAGCTGCATAGCCAGTGTAGCTAGTGTAGCCAACGCATGCATGCTCCTTGGTTTACCTCAAGAACCTCTGTAGCCGCGTACCCAGTGCAGCTATCGGGGCCCCAGTATGTATGGTCTTGGGCTTACCTCGAGAACCTCTCTAGCTGCATAGCGAGTGTAGCTAGTGTAGCCAACGCATGCATGCTCCTAGGTTTACCTCAAGAACCTCTGTAGCCGCGTAGCCAGTGTAGCTATCTTGACCACCGAATGTATGCTCCTTGGCTTACCTCGAGAACCTCTCTAGCTGCATAGCCAGTGTAGCTAGTGTAGCCAACGCATGCAAGCTCCTTGGTTTACCTCAAGAACCTCTGTAGCCGCGTACCCAGTGCAGCTATCGGGGCCAAAGTATGTATGGTCTTGGGCTTTCCTCGAGAACCTCTCTAGCTGCATAGCGAGTGTAGCTAGTGTAGCCAACGCATGCATGCTCCTAGGTTTACCTCAAGAACCTCTGTAGCCGCGTAGCCAGTGTAGCTATCTTGACCACCGAATGTATGCTCCTTGGCTTACCTCGAGAACCTCTCTAGCTGCATAGCGAGTGTAGCTAGTGTAGCCAACGCATGCATGCTCCTAGGTTTACCTCAAGAACCTCTGTAGCCGCGTAGCCAGTGTAGCTATCTTGACCACCGAATGTATGCTCCTTGGCTTACCTCGGGAACCTCTCTAGCTGCATAGCCAGTGTAGCTAGTGTAGCCAACGCATGCATGCTCCTTGGTTTACCTCAAGAACCTCTGTAGCCGCGTACCCAGTGCAGCTATCGGGGCCCCAGTATGTATGGTCTTGGGCTTACCTCGAGAACCTCTCTAGCTGCATAGCGAGTGTAGCTAGTGTAGCCAACGCATGCATGCTCCTAGGTTTACCTCAAGAACCTCTGTAGCCGCGTAGCCAGTGTAGCTATCTTGACCACCGAATGTATGCTCCTTGGCTTACCTCGAGAACCTCTCTAGCTGCATAGCGAGTGTAGCTAGTGTAGCCAACGCATGCATGCTCCTAGGTTTACCTCAAGAACCTCTATAGCCGCGTACCCAGTGCAGCTATCGGGGCCAGAGTATGTATGGTCCTGGGCTTACCTCGAGAACCTCTCTAGCTGCATAGCGAGTGTAGCTAGTGTAGCCAACGCATGCATGGTCCTAGGGGTACCTCGAGAACCTCTGTTGCTGTGTAGCCAGTGCAGCTATCGGGGCCACAGAATGTATCGTCCTGGGCTTATATCCAGAACCTCTGTAGCCGTAAAGCCAGTGTAGATAGCGTAGCCACCGCATGCATGGTCTAAGGGGTACTGGGCTTACCTCCAGAACCTCTCTAGCTGCCTAGCCAGTGTAGCTAGTGTAGCCAACGCATGCATGCTCCTAGGTTTACCTCAAGAACCTCTATAGCCGCGTACCCAGTGCAGCTATCGGGGCCAGAGTATGTATGGTCCTGGGCTTACCTCGAGAAGCTCTCTAGCTGCATATTCAGTGTAGCTAGCGTAGCCAACGCATGCATGCTCCTAGGTTTACCTCAAGAACCTCTGTAGCCACGTACCCAGTGCAGCTATCGGGGCCACAGTATGTATGGTCCTGGGCTTACCTCGAGAACCTCTCTAGCTGCATAGCCAGTGTAGCTAGTGTAGCCAACGCATGCATGCTCCTAGGTTTACCTCAAGAACCTCTGTAGCCACGTACCCAGTGCAGCTATCGGGGCCACAGTATGTATGGTCCTGGGCTTACCTCGAGAACCTCTCTAGCTGCCTAGCCAGTGTAGCTAGCGTAGCCAACGCATGCATGCTCCTATATTTACCTCAAGAACCTCTGTAGCCACGTACCCAGTGCAGCTATCGGGGCCATAGTATGTATGGTCCTGGGCTTACATCCAGAACATTTGTAGACGCAAAGCCAATGTAGCTAGCGCATGCAGGGTCCTTAAAACAGTGTCAAGATATAGTGAGAGAAAATATTCTAGCATAGTAAGAGCATTCAATATACAGTTAGCAAATGTAACACAGGCCTTGAGTTTTTTGATTTTCTCCCTATATCATGACATGTATAATGGTCCTAGGGGTACCTCAAGAAATCTTTAGCCACGTAGCCAGTGGAGCTATCGTGACCACCTGATGTATGCTCCTGGGCTTACCTCAAGAACCTCTCTAGCTGCATAACCAGTGTAGTTAGCGTAGCTAGCGCATGCATATTCTTACAGTTACCTCCAGACCTTGTGTAGACACGTAGCCTGTGCAGCTAGCATAGCCACCTAGGGGTACCTCAAGAACCTCTGTAGCCGCGTAGCCAGTGTAGCTATCGTGACCATCGGATGTATGCTCTTGGGCTTACCTCCAGAACCTCTCAAGCTGCATTGTCAGTGTAGCTAGCGTAGCCAACGCATGCATGCTCCTAGGTTTACCTCAAGAACCTCTGTAGCCACGTACCCAGTGCAGCTATCGGGGCCACAGTATGTATGGTCCTGGGCTTACCTCGAGAACATCTCTAGCCGCATAGCCAGTGTAGCTAGTGTAGCCAACGCATGCATGCTCCTAGGTTTACCTCAAGAACCTCTGTAGCCGTGTACCCAGTGCAGCTATCGGGGTCACAGTACGTTTCGTCCTAGGCTTACATCCAGAACATCTGTAGCCGCAAAACAAGTATAGGTAGCGTAGCCACCGCATGAATGGTTCTAGGGGTATCTCAAGAACCTCTGTAGCCGCGTAGCCAGTGTAGCTATCTTGACCACCGGATGCATGCTCCTTGGTCTACCTCAAGAACCTCTGTAGCCGCGTACCCAGTGCAGCTATCGGGGCCACAGTATGTATAGTCCCGGGCTTACATCCAGAACATCTGTAGCCGCAAAACCAGTATAGGTAGCGTAGTCATCGCATGCATGGTCCTAGGGGTACATCAAGAACCTCTATAGCCGCTTAGCCTGTGTAGCTATTGTGACCACCGCATGTATGCTCCTGGGCTTACCTCAAGAACCTCTCTAGCTGCATTGCTAGTGTAGTTAGCGTAGCTAGCGAATGCATATTCTTACATATCTCCAGATCCTGTGTAGACACGTAGCCTGTGTAGCTAGCGTAGCCAACGCATGAATGGTCCTAGGGGTATCTCAAGAACCTCTGTAGCTGCGTACCCAGTGCAGCTATCGGGGCCCCAGTATGTATGGTCTTGGGCTTACCTCGAGAACCTCTCTAGCTGCATAGCGAGTGTAGCTAGTGTAGCCAACGCATGCATGCTCCTTGGTTTACCTCAAGAACCTCTGGAGCTGCGTACCCAGTGCAGCTATCGGGGCCACAGTATGTATGGTCCTGGGCTTACCTCGAGAACCTCTCTAGCTGCATAGCGAGTGTAGCTAGTGTAGCCAACGCATGCATGCTCCTAGGTTTACCTCAAGAACCTCTGTAGCTGCGTACCCAGTGCAGCTATCGGGGTCACGTATGTTTCGTCCTAGGCTTACATCCAGAACCTCTGTAGCCGCAAAGCCAGTGTAGGTAGCGTAGCCACTGCATGCATGTTTCTAGGGGTACCCCAAGACCCTCTGTAGCCGCGTAGCCAGTGTAGCTATCGTGACCACCGGATGTATGCTCCTGGGCTTACCTCCAGATCCTCTCTAGCTGCATAGTCAGTGTAGCTAGCGTAGCCAACACATGCATGCTGCTAGGGTTACCTCAAGAACCTCTGTAGCCGCGAAGCCAGTGAAGCTATTGGGACCACAGAATGTATGGTCCTGGACTTACCTCGAGAACATCTCTAGCCGCATAGCCAGTGTAGCTAGTGTAGCCAACGCATGCATGCTCCTAGGTTTACCTCAAGAACCTCTGTAGCCGTGTACCCAGTGCAGCTATCGGGGTCACAGTACGTTTCGTCCTAGGCTTACATCCAGAACCTCTGTAGCCGCAAAGCCAGTATAGGTAGCGTAGCCATCGCAGGGGTACATCAAGAACCTCTGTAGCCGCATAGCCTGTTTAGCTATTGTGACCCGCGCATGTATGCTCCTGGGATTATCTCAAGAACCTCTCTAGCTGCATAGCCAGTGTAGTTAGCGTAGCTAGCGCATGCATATTCTTATATATCTCCAGACCCTGTGTAGACACGTAGCCTGCTATCGTGACCACCGGATGTATGCTCTTGGGCTTACCTCCAGAACCTCTCAAGCTGCATAGTCAGTGTAGCTAGCGTAGCCAACGCATCATGCTCCTAGGGTTACCTCTGTGGCCGCGTAGCCAGTGTAGCTATCAGGGCCACAGTATGTATGGTCCCGGGCTTACATCCAGAACATCTGTAGCCGCAAAGCCAGTGAAGGTAGCGTAGCCACCGCATGCATGTTCCTAGGGGGGTACCTCTGTAGCCGCGTAGCCAGTGTAGCTATAGTGACCACCGAATGTAATGGTCTTGGGCTTACCTCGAGAACCTATCTAGCTGCATAGCCAGTGTAGCTAGTGTAACCAACGCATGCATGCTCCTTGGTTTACCTCAAGAACCTCTGTAGCCGCGTATCCAGTGCAGCTACCGGGGCCACAGTATGTATGGTCTTGGGCTTTCCTCGAGAACCTCTCTAGCTGCATAGCGAGTGTAGCTAGTGTAGCCAACGCATGCACGCTCCTAGGTTTACCTCAAGAACCTCTGTAGCCGCGTAGCCAGTGTAGCTATCTTGACCACCGAATGTATGCTCCTTGGCTTACCTCGAGAACCTCTCTAGCTGCATAGCCAGTGTAGCTAGTGTAAGCGAACGCATGCATGCTCCTTGCTTTACCTCAAGAACCTCTGTAGCCGCGTACCCAGTGCAGCTATCGGGGCCACAGTATGTATGGTCCTGGGCTTACCTCGAGAACCTCTCTAGCTGCATAGCGAGTGTAGCTAGTGTAGCCAACGCATGCATGCTCCTAGGTTTACCTCAAGAACCTCTATAGCCGCGTACCCAGTGCAGCTATCGGGGCCAGAGTATGTATGGTCCTGGGCTTACCTCGAGAAGCTCTCTAGCTGCATATTCAGTGTAGCTAGCGTAGCCAACGCATGCTTGCTCCTAGGTTTACCTCAAGAACCTCTGTAGCCACGTACCCAGTGCAGCTATCGGGGCCACAGTATGTATGGTCCTGGGCTTACCTCGAGAACCTCTCTAGCTGCATAGCCAGTGTAGCTAGTGTAGCCAACGCATGCATGCTCCTAGGTTTACCTCAAGAACCTCTGTAGCCACGTACCCAGTGCAGCTATCGGGGCCACAGTATGTATGGTCCTGGGCTTACCTCGAGAACCTCTCTAGCTGCATAGCCAGTGTAGCTAGTGTAGCCAACGCATGCATGCTCCTAGGTTTACCTCAAGAACCTCTGTAGCCACGTACCCAGTGCAGCTATCGGGGCCACAGTATGTATGGTCCTGGGCTTACCTCAAGAACCTCTCTAGCTGCATAGCCAGTGTAGTTAGCGTAGCTAGCGAATGCATATTCTTACATATCTCCAGACCCTGTGTAGACACGTAGCCTATATAGCTAGCGTAGCCACCGCATGAATGGTCCTAGGGGTATCTCAAGAACCTCTGTAGACGCGTAGCCGTGTAGCTATCTTGACCACCGGATGTATGCTCCTTGGCTTACCTCGAGAACCTCTCTAGCTGCATAGCCAGTGTAGCTAGTGTAGCCAACGCATGCATGCTCCTTGGTTTACCTCAAGAACCTCTGTAGCTGCGTACCCAGTGCAGCTATCGGGGCCACAGTATGTATGGTCCTGGGCTTACCTCGAGAACCTCTCTAGCTGCATAGCCAGTGTAGCCAGCGTAGCCAACGCATGCATGCTCCTAGGTTTACTTCAAGAACATCTGTAGCCGCGTAGCCAGTGCAGCTAGTGTAGCCAACGCAAGCATGCTCCTAGGTTTACCTCAAGAACCTCTGTAGCCGCGTACCCAGTAGCTGCAAAACCAGTATAGGTAGCGTAGCCATCGCACGCATGGTCCTAGGGGTACATCAAGAACCTCTGTAGCCGCTTAGCCTGTGTAGCTATTGTGACCACCGCATGTATGCTAATGGTCCTAGGGGTATCTCAAGAACCTCTGTAGCCGCGTAGCCGTGTAGCTATCTTGACCACCGGATGTATGCTCCTTGGCCCCTGTGCATATTCAGTGTAGCTAGCGTAGCCAAAGCATGCATGCTCCTAGGTTTACCTCAAGAACCTCTGTAGCCACGTACCCAGTGCAGCTATCGGGGCCACAGTATGTATGGTCCTGGGCTTACCTCGAGAACCTCTCTAGCTGCATAGCCAGTGTAGCTAGTGTAGCCAACGCATGCATGCTCCTAGGTTTACCTCAAGAACCTCTGTAGCCACGTACCCAGTGCAGCTATCGGGGCCACAGTATGTATGGTCCTGGGCTTACCTCGAGAACATCTCTATTCGCATAGCCAGTGTAGCTAGTGTAGCCAACGCAAGCATGCTCCTAGGTTTACCTCAAGAACCTCTGTAGCCGCGTACCCAGTGCAGCTATCGGGGCCACAGTATGTATGGTCTTGGGCTTACCTCGAGAACCTCTCTAGCTGCATAGCGAGTGTAGCTAGTGTAGCAAACGCATGCATGCTCCTAGATTTACCTCAAGAACCTCTGTAGCCGCGTAGCCAGTGTAGCTATCTTGACCACCGAATGTATGCTCCTTGGCTTACCTCGAAAACCTCTCTAGCTGCATATTCAGTGTAGCTAGCGTAGCCAACGCATGCATGCTCCTAGGTTTACCTCAAGAACCTCTGTAGCCACGTACCCAGTGCAGCTATCGGGGCCACAGTATGTATGGTCCTGGGCTTACCTCGAGAACCTCTCTAGCTGCATAACCAGTGTAGCTAGTGTAGCCAACGCATGCATGCTCCTTGGTTTACCTCAAGAACCTCTGTAGCCGCGTACCCAGTGCAGCTATCGGGGCCACAGTATGTATGGTCCTTGGCTTACCTCGAGAACCTCTCTAGCTGCATAGCCAGTGTAGCCAGCGTAGCCAACGCATGCATGCTCCTAGGTTTACTTCAAGAACATCTGTAGCCGCGTAGCCAGTGCAGCTATCGGGGTCACAGTATGTTTCGTCCTAGGCTTACATCTAGAACATCTGTAGCCGCAAATCCAGTGTAGGTAGCGTAGCCACCGCATGCATGGTCCTAGGGGTACCTCAAGAACCTCTGTTGCCGCGTAGCCAGTGCAGCTATCGGGGCCACAGAATGTATCGTCTTGGGCTTACATCCAGAACCTCTGTAGCGGCAAAGCCAGTGTAGATAGCGTAGCCACCGCATGCATCGTCTAAGGGGTACTGGGCTTACCTCCTGAACCTCTCTAGCTGCATATCCAATGTAGCTAGTGTAGCCAATGCATGCATGCTCCTAGGTTTACCTCAAGAACCTCTGTAGCCACGTACCCAGTGCAGCTATCGGGGCCACAGTATGTATGGTCCTGGGCTTACCTCGAGAACATCTCTAGCCGCATAGCCAGTGTAGCTAGTGTAGCCAACGCAAGCATGCTCCTAGGTTTACCTCAAGAACCTCTGTAGCCGCGTACCCAGTGCAGCTATCGGGGCCACAGTATGTATGGTCTTGGGCTTACCTCGAGAACCTCTCTAGCTGCATAGCGAGTGTAGCTAGTGTAGCAAACGCATGCATGCTCCTAGATTTACCTCAAGAACCTCTGTAGCCGCGTAGCCAGTGTAGCTATCTTGACCACCGAATGTATGCTCCTTGGCTTACCTCGAAAACCTCTCTAGCTGCATATTCAGTGTAGCTAGCGTAGCCAACGCATGCATGCTCCTAGGTTTACCTCAAGAACCTCTGTAGCCACGTACCCAGTGCAGCTATCGGGGCCACAGTATGTATGGTCCTGGGCTTCCCTCGAGAACCTCTCTAGCTGCATAGCCAGTGTAGCTAGTGTAGCCACGCATGCATGCTCCTAGGTTTACCTCAAGAACCTCTGTAGCCACGTACCCAGTGCAGCTATCGGGGCCACAGTATGTATGGTCCTGGGTTTACCTCGAGAACCTCTCTAGCTGCATAGCGAGTGTAGCTAGTGTAGCCAACGCATGCATGCTCCTAGGTTTACCTCAAGAACCTCTATAGCCGCGTACCCAGTGCAGCTATCGGGGCCAGAGTATGTATGGTCCTGGGCTTACCTCGAGAACCTCTCTAGCTGCATATTCAGTGTAGCTAGCGTAGCTAACGCATGCATGCCCCTAGGTTTACCTCAAGAACCTCTGTAGCCACGTACCCAGTGCAGCTATCGGGGCCACAGTATGTATGGTCCTGGGCTTACCTCGAGAACCTCTCTAGCTGCATAGCCAGTGTAGCTAGTGTAGCCAACGCATGCATGCTCCTAGGTTTACCTCAAGAACCTCTGTAGCCACGTACCCAGTGCAGCTATCGGGGCCACAGTATGTATGGTCCTGGGCTTACATCCAGAACATCTGTAGCCGCAAAACCAGTATAGGTAGCGTAGCCATCGCATGCATGGTCCTAGGGGTACATCAAGAACGTCTGTAGACGCGTAGCCAGTGTAGCTATTGTGACCACCGCATGTATGCTCCTGGGCTTACCTCAAGAACCTCTCTAGCTGCATAGCCAGTGTAGTTAGCGTAGCTAGCGCATGCATATTCTTACATATCTCCAGACCCTGTGTAGACACGTAGCCTGTGTAGCTAGCGTAGCCACCGCATGAATGGTCGTAGGGGTACCTCAAGAACCTCTGTAGCCGCGTAGCCAGTGTAGCTATCTTGACCACCGAATGTATGCTCCTTGGCTTACCTCGAGAACCTCTCTAGCTGCATAGCCAGTGTAGCTAGTGTAGCCAACGCATGCATGCTCCTTGGTTTACCTCAAGAACCTCTGTAGCCGCGTACCCAGTGCAGCTGTCGGGGCCACAGTATGTATGGTCTTGGGCTTACCTCGAGAACCTCTCTAGCTGCATAGCGAGTGTAGCTAGTGTAGCCAACGCATGCATTTTCCTGGGTTTACCTCAAGAACCTCTGTAGCTGCGTAGCCAGTTAAGCTATCTTGACCACCAAATGTATGCTCCTTGGCTTACCTCGAGAACCTCTCTAGCTGCATATTCAGTGTAGCTAGCGTAGCCAACGCATGCATGCTCCTAGGTTTACCTCAAGAACCTCTGTAGCCACGTACCCAGTGCAGCTATCGGGGCCACAGTATGTATGGTCCTGGGCTTACCTCGAGAACCTCTCTAGCTGCATAGCCAGTCTAGCTAGTGTAGCCAACGCATGCATGCTCCTAGGTTTACCCCAAGAGCCTCTGTAGCCGCGTACCCAGTGCAGCTATCGGGTTCACAGTATGTTTCGTCCTGGGCTTACCTCAAGAACCTCTGTAGCCGTGTAACCAGTGTAGCTATCGGGGCCACAGTATGTATGGTCCTGGGCTTACATCCAGAACCTCTGTAGCTGCAAAGCCAGTGTAGAGAGCGTAGCCGCCGCATGCATGGTCTTAGGGGTACTGGGCTTACCTCCAGAACCTCTCTAGCTGCATAGCCAGTGTAGCTAGCGTAGCAAACGCATGCATGCTCCTAGGTTTACCTCAAGAACCTATGTAGCAGCGAAGCCAGTGCAGCTATCGGGACCACAGAATGTATGGTCCTGGGCTTACATCCAGAAACTCTGTAGCCGCATACCCAGTGCAGCTATCGGGGCCACAGAATGTATCGTCCTGGGCTTATATCCAGAACCTCTGTAGCCGTAAAGCCAGTGTAGATAGTGTAGCCACCGCATGCATGGTCTAAGGGGTACTGGGCTTTCCTCCAGAACCTCTCTAGCTGCATAGCCAGTGTAGCTAGCTTAGCCATCGCATGCATGCTCCTAGGTTTACCTCAAAAACCTCTGTAGCCACGTACCCAGTGCAGCTATCGGGGCCACAGTATGTATGGTCCTAGGCTTACATCCAGAACATTTGTAGCCGCAAAGCCAATGTAGCTAGCGTATCCAACGCATGCAGGGTCCTTAAAACAGTGTCAAGATATAGTGAGAGAAAATATTCTAGCATAGTAAGAGCATTCAATATACAGTTAGCAAATGTAACACAGGCCTTGAGTTTTTTGATTTTCTCCCTATATCATGACATGTATAATGGTCCTAGGGGTACCTCAAGAAATCTTAAGCCACGTAGCCAGTGGAGCTATCGTTACCACCGGATGTATGCTCCTGGGCTTACCTCAAGAACCTCTCTAGCTGCATAGCCAGTGTAGTTAGCGTAGCTAGCGCATGCATATTCTTACAGTTACCTCCAGACCCTGTGTAGACACGTAGCCTGTGCAGCTAGCGTAGCCACCTAGGGGTACCTCAAGAACCTCTGTAGCCGTGTAGCCAGTGTAGCTATCGTGACCACCGGATGTATGCTCTTGGGCTTACCTCCAGAACCTCTCAAGCTGCATAGTCAGTGTAGCTAGCGTAGCCAACGCATGCATGCTCCTAGGGTTACCTCAAGAACCTCTGTAGCCCCATAGCCAGTGTAACTATCGTGACCACCGGATGTATGCTCCTGGGCTTACCTCCAGGACCTCTCTGGATGCACAGCCAGTGTAGCTAGCGTAGCCAACGCATCATGCTCCTAGGGTTACCTCTGTGGCCGCGTAGCCAGTGTAGCTATCAGGGCCACAGTATGTATGGTCCCGGGCTTACATCCAGAACATCTGTAGCAGCAAAGCCAGTGAAGGTAGCGTAGCCACCGCATGCATGTTCCTAGGGGGGTACCTCTGTAGCCGCGTAGCCAGTGTAGCTATCGTGACCACCGAATGTATGCTCCTTGGCTTACCTCGAGAACCTCTCTAGCTGCATAGCCAGTGTAGCTAGTGTAGCCAACGCATGCATGCTCCTTGGTTTACCTCAAGAACCTCTGTAGCCGCGTACCCAGTGCAGCTATCGGGGCCCCAGTATGTATGGTCTTGGGCTTACCTCGAGAACCTCTCTAGCTGCATAGCGAGTGTAGCTAGTGTAGCCAACGCATGCATGCTCCTAGGTTTACCTCAAGAACCTCTGTAGCCGCGTAGCCAGTGTAGCTATCTTGACCACCGAATGTATGCTCCTTGGCTTACCTCGAGAACCTCTCTAGCTGCATAGCCAGTGTAGCTAGTGTAGCCAACGCATGCAAGCTCCTTGGTTTACCTCAAGAACCTCTGTAGCCGCGTACCCAGTGCAGCTATCGGGGCCAAAGTATGTATGGTCTTGGGCTTTCCTCGAGAACCTCTCTAGCTGCATAGCGAGTGTAGCTAGTGTAGCCAACGCATGCATGCTCCTAGGTTTACCTCAAGAACCTCTGTAGCCGCGTAGCCAGTGTAGCTATCTTGACCACCGAATGTATGCTCCTTGGCTTACCTCGAGAACCTCTCTAGCTGCATAGCCAGTGTAGCTAGTGTAAGCGAACGCATGCATGCTCCTTGGTTTACCTCAAGAACCTCTGTAGCCGCGTACCCAGTGCAGCTATCGGGGCCACAGTATGCATGGTCCTTGGCTTACCTCTAGAACCTCTCTAGCTGCATAGCGAGTGTAGCTAGTGTAGCCAACGCATGCATGCTCCTAGGTTTACCTCAAGAACCTCTATAGCCGCGTACCCAGTGCAGCTATCGGGGCCAGAGTATGTATGGTCCTGGGCTTACCTCGAGAACCTCTCTAGCTGCATAGCGAGTGTAGCTAGTGTAGCCAACGCATGCATGGTCCTAGGGGTACCTCAAGAACCTCTGTTGCTGTGTAGCCAGTGCAGCTATCGGGGCCACAGAATGTATCGTCCTGGGCTTATATCCAGAACCTCTGTAGCCGTAAAGCCAGTGTAGATAGCGTAGCCACCGCATGCATGGTCTAAGGGGTACTGGGCTTACCTCCAGAACCTCTCTAGCTGCCTAGCCAGTGTAGCTAGCGTAGCCAACGCATGCATGCTCCTATGTTTACCTCAAGAACCTCTGTAGCCACGTACCCAGTGCAGCTATCGGGGCCATAGTATGTATGGTCCTGGGCTTACATCCAGAACATTTGTAGACGCAAAGCCAATGTAGCTAGCGCATGCAGGGTCCTTAAAACAGTGTCAAGATATAGTGAGAGAAAATATTCTAGCATAGTAAGAGCATTCAATATACAGTTAGCAAATGTAACACAGGCCTTGAGTTTTTTGATTTTCTCCCTATATCATGACATGTATAATGGTCCTAGGGGTACCTCAAGAAATCTTTAGCCACGTAGCCAGTGGAGCTATCGTGACCACCTGATGTATGCTCCTGGGCTTACCTCAAGAACCTCTCTAGCTGCATAACCAGTGTAGTTAGCGTAGCTAGCGCATGCATATTCTTACAGTTACCTCCAGACCCTGTGTAGACACGTAGCCTGTGCAGCTAGCATAGCCACCTAGGGGTACCTCAAGAACCTCTGTAGCCGCGTAGCCAGTGTAGCTATCGTGACCATCGGATGTATGCTCTTGGGCTTACCTCCAGAACCTCTCAAGCTGCATTGTCAGTGTAGCTAGCGTAGCCAACGCATGCATGCTCCTAGGTTTACCTCAAGAACCTCTCTAGCCACGTACCCAGTGCAGCTATCGGGGCCACAGTATGTATGGTCCTGGGCTTACCTCGAGAACATCTCTAGCCGCATAGCCAGTGTAGCTAGTGTAGCCAATGCATGCATGCTCCTAGGTTTACCTCAAGAACCTCTGTACCCGTGTACCCAGTGCAGCTATCGGGGTCACAGTACGTTTCGTCCTAGGCTTACATCCAGAACATCTGTAGCCGCAAAACAAGTATAGGTAGCGTAGCCACCGCATGAATGGTTCTAGGGGTATCTCAAGAACCTCTGTAGCCGCGTAGCCAGTGTAGCTATCTTGACCACCGGATGCATGCTCCTTGGTCTACCTCAAGAACCTCTGTAGCCGCGTACCCAGTGCAGCTATCGGGGCCACAGTATGTATGGTCCCGGGCTTACATCCAGAACATCTGTAGCCGCAAAACCAGTATAGGTAGCGTAGTCATCGCATGCATGGTCCTAGGGGTACATCAAGAACCTCTATAGCCGCTTAGCCTGTGTAGCTATTGTGACCACCGCATGTATGCTCCTGGGCTTACCTCAAGAACCTCTCTAGCTGCATTGCTAGTGTAGTTAGCGTAGCTAGCGAATGCATATTCTTACATATCTCCAGATCCTGTGTAGACACGTAGCCTGTGTAGCTAGCGTAGCCAACGCATGAATGGTCCTAGGGGTATCTCAAGAACCTCTGTAGCCGCGTAGCCGTGTAGCTATCTTGACCACCGGATGTATGCTCCTTGGCTTACCTCGAGAACATCTCTAGCTGCATAGCCAGTGTAGCTAGTGTAGCCAACGCATGCATGCTCCTTGGTTTACCTCAAGAACCTCTGGAGCTGCGTACCCAGTGCAGCTATCGGGGCCACAGTATGTATGGTCCTGGGCTTACCTCGAGAACCTCTCTAGCTGCATAGCGAGTGTAGCTAGTGAAGCCAACGCATGCATGCTCCTAGGTTTACCTCAAGAACCTCTGTAGCTGCGTACCCAGTGCAGCTATCGGGGTCACGTATGTTTCGTCCTAGGCTTACATCCAGAACCTCTGTAGCCGCAAAGCCAGTGTAGGTAGCGTAGCCACTGCATGCATGTTCCTAGGGGTACCCCAAGACCCTCTGTAGCCGCGTAGCCAGTGTAGCTATCGTGACCACCGGATGTATGCTCCTGGGCTTACCTCCAGATCCTCTCTAGCTGCATAGTCAGTGTAACTAGCGTAGCCAACACATGCATGCTGCTTGGGTTACCTCAAGAACCTCTGTAGCCGCGAAGCCAGTGAAGCTATTGGGACCACAGAATGTATGGTCCTGGACTTACCTCGAGAACATCTCTAGCCGCATAGCCAGTGTAGCTAGTGTAGCCAACGCATACATGCTCCTAGGTTTACCTCAAGAACCTCTGTAGCCGTGTACCCAGTGCAGCTATCGGGGTCACAGTACGTTTCGTCCTAGGCTTACATCCAGAACCTCTGTAGCCGCAAAGCCAGTATAGGTAGCGTAGCCATCGCAGGGGTACATCAAGAACCTCTGTAGCCGCATAGCCTGTTTAGCTATTGTGACCACCGCATGTATGCTCCTGGGATTACCTCAAGAACCTCTCTAGCTGCATAGCTAGTGTAGTTAGCGTAGCTAGCGCATGCATATTCTTATATATCTCCAGACCCTGTGTAGACACGTAGCCTGCTATCGTGACCACCGGATGTATGCTCTTGGGCTTACCTCCAGAACCTCTCAAGCTGCATAGTCAGTGTAGCTAGCGTAGCCAACGCATCATGCTCCTAGGGTTACCTCTGTGGCCGCGTAGCCAGTGTAGCTATCAGGGCCACAGTATGTATGGTCCCGGCCTTACATCCAGAACATCTGTAGCCGCAAAGCCAGTGAAGGTAGCGTAGCCACCGCATGCATGTTCCCAGGGGGTACCTCTGTAGCCGCGTAGCCAGTGTAGCTATAGTGACCACCGAATGTATGCTCCTTGGCTTACCTCGAGAACCTCTCTAGCTGCATAGCCAGTGTAGCTAGTGTAGCCAACGCATGCATGCTCCTAGGTTTTCCTCAAGAACCTCTGTAGCCGCGTAGCCAGTGTAGCTATCTTGACCACCGAATGTATGCTCCTTGGCTTACCTCGAGAACCTATCTAGCTGCATAGCCAGTGTAGCTAGTGTAACCAACGCATGCATGCTCCTTGGTTTACCTCAAGAACCTCTGTAGCCGCGTATCCAGTGCAGCTACCGGGGCCACAGTATGTATGGTCTTGGGCTTTCCTCGAGAACCTCTCTAGCTGCATAGCGAGTGTAGCTAGTGTAGCCAACGCATGCACGCTCCTAGGTTTACCTCAAGAACCTCTGTAGCCGCGTAGCCAGTGTAGCTATCTTGACCACCGAATGTATGCTCCTTGGCTTACCTCGAGAACCTCTCTAGCTGCATAGCCAGTGTAGCTAGTGTAAGCGAACGCATGCATGCTCCTTGGTTTACCTCAAGAACCTCTGTAGCCGCGTACCCAGTGCAGCTATCGGGGCCACAGTATGTATGGTCCTGGGCTTACCTCGAGAACCTCTCTAGCTGCATAGCGAGTGTAGCTAGTGTAGCCAACGCATGCATGCTCCTAGGTTTACCTCAAGAACCTCTATAGCCGCGTACCCAGTGCATTATCGGGGCCAGAGTATGTATGGTCCTGGGCTTACCTCGAGAAGCTCTCTAGCTGCATATTCAGTGTAGCTAGCGTAGCCAACGCATGCATGCTCCTAGGTTTACCTCAAGAACCTCTGTAGCCACGTACCCAGTGCAGCTATCGGGGCCACAGTATGTATGGTCCTGGGCTTACCTCGAGAACCTCTCTAGCTGCATAGCCAGTGTAGCTAGTGTAGCCAACGCATGCATGCTCCTAGGTTTACCTCAAGAACCTCTGTAGCCACGTACCCAGTGCAGCTATCGGGGCCACAGTATGTATGGTCCTGGGCTTACCTCGAGAACCTCTCTAGCTGCATAGCCAGTGTAGCTAGTGTAGCCAACGCATGCATGCTCCTAGGTTTACCTCAAGAACCTCTGTAGCCACGTACCCAGTGCAGCTATCGGGGCCACAGTATGTATGGTCCTGGGCTTACCTCGAGAACCTCTCTAGCTGCATAGCCAGTGTAGCTAGTGTAGCCAACGCATGCATGCTCCTAGGTTTACCTCAAGAACCTCTGTAGCCACGTACCCAGTGCAGCTATCGGGGCCACAGTATGTATGGTCCTGGGCTTACCTCAAGAACCTCTCTAGCTGCATAGCCAGTGTAGTTAGCGTAGCTAGCAAATGCATATTCTTACATATCTCCAGACCCTGTGTAGACACGTAGCCTATATAGCTAGCGTAGCCACCGCATGAATGGTCCTAGGGGTATCTCAAGAACCTCTGTAGCCGCGTAGCCGTGTAGCTATCTTGACCACCGGATGTATGCTCCTTGGCTTACCTCGAGAACCTCTCTAGCTGCATAGCCAGTGTAGCTAGTGTAGCCAACGCATGCATGCTCCTTGGTTTACCTCAAGAACCTCTGTAGCTGCGTACCCAGTGCAGCTATCGGGGCCACAGTATGTATGGTCCTGGGCTTACCTCGAGAACCTCTCTAGCTGCATAGCCAGTGTAGCCAGCGTAGCCAACGCATGCATGCTCCTAGGTTTACTTCAAGAACATCTGTAGCCGCGTAGCCAGTGCAGCTAGTGTAGCCAACGCAAGCATGCTCCTAGGTTTACCTCAAGAACCTCTGTAGCCGCGTACCCAGTAGCTGCAAAACCAGTATAGGTAGCGTAGCCATCGCATGCATGGTCCTAGGGGTACAT